>JAZAYU010000753.1:127982-163322 GCA_038501625.1 Corbicula japonica | reverse complement strand
TACGCTAATGGATGTTTAAGTCAACTTGGTTTAGAACTGTTAAGATATTAGTAAGAAATGATACAATCGCATTTTAATATAATTACTCAAATTCCTAAATCAAATAAAAGGCTGACAAGAGACCTGTCGTACTTGAACATTCATGTGCTAATTTTCATGATTGCAAATTGTCTGTGCTACTGATGTTAACAATAGTGTCGATTAGACGTCAATCATGGATAATTTGTACCCCTAATTGTCATCTTGGTTATTGGAAACCAGGTGCGAGATGTGTGTAATCAACTATCAACCGGCGAGATGTGTATAATCAGCTGTCAACACGGGAGATGTGTATAATCAACTGTCAACCGGCGAAATGTGTATAATCAACTGTCAACCGGGGAGATGTGTATAATCAACTGTCAACCGGCGAGATGTGTATAATCAACTGTCAACCGGCGAGATGTGTATAATCAACTGTCAACCGGCAGGTGTGAGATGTGTATAATCAACTGTCAACCGGCGAGATGTGAATAATCAACTGTCAACCGGCGAGATGTGTATAATCAACTGTCAACCGGTGAGATGTGTATAATCAACTGTCAACCTGTCAACCGGGGAGATGTGTATAATCAACTGTCAACCAGCAAGATGTGTATAATCAACTGTCAACCGGCGAGATGTGTATAATCAACTGTCAACCGGCGAGATGTGTATAATCAACTGTCAACCGGCGATATGTGTATAATCAACTGTCAACCGGCAGGTGTGAGATGTGTATAATCAACTGTCAACCGGCGAGATGTGTATAATCAACTGTCATCCGGCGAGATGTGTATAATCAACTGTCAACCGGCGAGATGTGTATAATCAACTGTCAACTGGGGAGATGTGTATAATCAACTGTCAACAGGTGATATGTAAGGTGCGAGATGTGTATAATCAACTGTCAACCGGCAATATGTAAGGTGTGAGATGTGTATAATCAACTGTCAATTGATGATATGTAAGGTGCGAGATGTGTATAATCAACTGTCAACCGGCGATATGTAAGGTGCCAGATGTGTATAGTCAACTGTCAACCGGCGAGATGTATATAATCAACTGTCATCCTGCGAGATGTGTATAATCAACTGCAACCTGCGAGATGTGTATAATCAACTGTCAACCGGCGAGATGTGTATAATCAACTGTCAACCGGCGAGATGTTTATAATCAACTGTCAACCTGCAAGATGTGTATAATCAACTGTCAACCGGTGATATGTGTATAATCAACTGTCAACCAACGATATGTGTATAATCAACTGTCAACCGACGAGATATGTATAGTCAACTGTCAACCTGCGAGATGTGTATAGTCAACTGTCAACCGGTGAGATGTGTATAATCAACTGTCAACCTGCGAGATGTGTATAATCAACTGTCAACCTGCGAGATGTGTATAATCAACTGTCCACCGGCGAGATCTGTATATTCAACTGTCAACCGGCGATATGTGTATAATCAACTGTCAACCGATGATATGTGTATAATCAACTGTCAACCGGCGATATGTGTATAATCAAATGTCCACCGGCGAGATGTGTATAATCAACTGTCAACCGGCGATATGTAACATTCAATAAAGACGACTGTTATCAAAAATTGTTGATTGTTTTTTTACATTTTGTAATCAAGTACCCAAATACTTGTTTAACTACTGGGGTACTCGAACGTTAAGCGAGTACCAGAGTACTCGACGATTACTTGTTCCCATACCTAATAATTAAATATGTTGAGAACATATATCCACCTTCCACAACTATCTACTGCATGGTGTGTTTTCAGGATAGTTGCTACGTGTGTTTGATGGGAGCTTTACAGCTTTACAGCTCCACCTTGGAAGAGCCCCTGCAGGACCCGCTGGGACCGGCAAGACCGAAACTACAAAGGATCTGGCCAAATGCTTTGCCAAACAGTGTGTGGTCTTCAAATGCAGTGATGGTTTCGACTACAAGGTTTGTTTACAATCGGGACATATTGAGAAAACACTAATAAAACCAAAGAAAACAAACTTAACTTTTTGAATTTGATCACAATCATGCTGCTGATTAAAAAAAACCTGATAATTATGTTGTTCTTGTTTCTGTAAAAAACTTGGTGTTTTTTTCCTCTGGTGAAATATATGTGTATAAAATAGTTGATTATGTATGTTTAAGATGTTCTAGCAGATTTTCAGAACTATGTCTAAGGTTTCTACAAATGAACAGCTGTCAGGATGGACCCAACGTAAGGGCAACCCTACTATGTGATAACAACAAACATAAGTCTACCATAATAATTTTTTATGTTCAGTCAAACTTGTTTAGGACTTATCTCTTTACTCCATGGGATATGGCTATTATCTCATCAACAAACAGAGTAGATCCAGATCAGCCAGCACCTCCATGCCATCTAATCAGGATCTGCACTGTACACTTCAGATTTATTAGGATATTTCTGACCAAGATGGGGCCAGTGTAGATCCATATCAGATAGCACTGATATGCCAGTTGATCTGGATCTTCACTACCACCACACACTTAAAAACACATATCTTTGGAGTAAAGGGTTAAGAACATCACAACACACTCTAATTGCTGTTGCAGTGTCTATTTTGATTTCAGATGATGGTCGATTCTTCTCTGGTTTGGCCCAGCGGTGCACCTGGTTTTGTTTTGAGGAGTTTAACAGGATTGATATTGAAGTGTTGTCTGTGATAGCTCAACAGCTGATCACCATCAGAAATACCAAGGCTGCAAAGGTAAGTTAAAATGGCAAATTCACTGCATTCACAACTTAAGATAGAAATGCTTAGATCAGTAGGAGACAAAAGAACATGTTAAATGTTAAAAAACACTAACAATGACAACTAGCAGTAGACATCACAAACTCTGTGGGGACACATACATAAATACAAAATTAACAAGGGAAAGAAAATAATAACAAATAAGCCATATTTAACTATAGCAAGGAACGTAAACCATAAAAATTTGTTAAAATCATTTAACACTTGGTTGATATCCATTATATCCCATGTACAACACATGTAGATCCAAATAGGCCTGCGCATCAGTGTATTCTGATCTGGATCTACACTACATGCTTTAAGATTCATTAGCTTATTTCTGACCAAGAAGCAAACTAGATCCAGATCAGACTGCATGAACATGCAGGATGATCTGGATCTACACTGTTTGCATGGGATATAAGAATCTCAGTAAAGTGCTAACAACAATTTAAAACCGTACATGTAAAATGAATAACGGAAAAATTATTATGATCACTAATTGTATCTAGAGAAAAGCCAAAGGTGACTGTAAGAAAGAAGCTCAGGTAGAAAAATGTTGAAACCATGTTGTTTCAAATAATCGTAAGATTGTCAAAACAGTGTTGTTTGAAATTATCGTTTAATTGTACAGTGTCCTATAAAAACATTGCACATGTATGTATATGTATTTGAAAAAGATATGTTAAAATTAATATGCAAATGTTTATATGATTCTATGCAAGGTAAAAATTAAATGTTACTAGCTTTTTTGTTTTAAATATTTGAAAAATATTTTATTAATCTGTATAAGTCCACAAAATTAATGATTGTTATGAAAGTCCATAAAATTAAAACGAATTTGTAACAGAGTTATGTCTTTTTGAATGTTAAGAAAGAGCTTTTACAAAAAAGAGGATATAAGAGAAATAAAGAGACATAAATTGCATGGATAAACACACAATGATCTGTACTGTATGTGGAATTCTGCTGCCTTTAGTTGATTGCATGTTCGACTAGTTTTTTTATGGCATTCACATTTTATATTGAAAAACTTGCCTTTAGATAAGTGTTTAATATCATTTTTTGCCAGATATTTTTTCCACTATCATTATTGATATCACCATTGAATTCTAAGGAATAAAGAAGATGTGTTGTTGTTGTTTTTTGAATCACTCATCACAAATTTTCCAAAAACGGCACTTCTGTTGGAAATAGTTGCAAATTATTGTTTATTACTGTTGATAACTTAGGCATACTTTATTCACTCTCTTAATTATCTGTAACTTAGCAAAAACCATTTTTACAGTGACAATTCTGCTCTTATTTTCCTTTTTAAATCTGCAAAATTCCTTGTTTTGAAAATCTTGTTTTATTAAAAAGTGTTCTGGTTTCTGACTTTCTGTATGGACAATGATTTTTAAATCAACTAACAAGGGTAGGTTGTCACATTACCCCTCTAATCAAAGAATTACAATGAATGAATATTCATTACCACTGTCATTAAAAAATATCTCGTGGTACACTTTTAATCAAATGGATTACCTTCATAGATCCAGTTTGCTCGTTCATGCAGTCAGATCAGGATCTAATTCTGAGTCAGATTTTAAAGTGTAGGTTCTGCAGACTGCACTATAGTAAGTGTCTCTTTTCCTTCATTACTTAACCCTGTCCTCCATATATACACATTTTTACGCATGTGCATCCAGTGTAGATCCAGATCAGCACAGGATCTGCACTGGTCACATTTTGGTCGAAAATGAATCAAACAGCTGATCTGGATCTAAACTGTCCGCCCACACAATGAAGATGTATCATGGAGGAAAGGGATAAGCCATAAGCTCCAAGTTTTCATAGTGTATCAGATGTAGGTTTGGAAAACATTGAAGCTTGCACTACAGTTGCAACAGTTGACACCAGACTAAATTGCAAATACTTAAGCAATGTAAACATCAATCAATGATAAGATTACAGACATTTTAGGGTTATATTTCTATTGTTACATGTTTCAGATGACTGTTCCATTAAAATACGAGTGGTTGAACGAATTATCCAAAGAGTTGGTGACCATTTCGTTCTTTGTGGTAACGGCCTACAAGTTCAAGCCGGCGGAAGTCAATCCATACCTGCATGTTCTGACAGAAGACAATGAAGAAATGGAAATGGATGAAGTGTAAGCAGCCGTCAGCTTTGAAATTTAGCCTGGTGAAGAGAAACTGACAATATTTGAGATTATCATGAGAACATGTTCAATCTCAAAGGTCCTCTATACAGTTGTCATGAAGACTTGAAGTGCTTCTTTGCATCTTTCTGTTTGCCTGTCCTTAAGTAACATTATTATAAATTAAATCAAATACCAGAATAGTATCCAGATATTATCCCCTGCAGGTTCACATTTTATAAAATTGACCTGTATTTTATTTTCGTGAACTGTTAAGAGTTTGGTTGTCTTGCATATAAATTTATGATTTTTGCCAATTCATAGGACGTTTAGGTAACATTTTACGGATTTTATACCAGTTGTGTTTTGGTGGAGGACATCAATACTGTATCTGCATTTATTCTATTTGTGGATTTGCTCTCCTATTTACTGTAAAACTTTATTTCTTGGCTCCATTACAAATATATTTTGTTAGAAAAATGTGTATGAATGTTTTGTTCCCTTAACCACATGATAGTTATTCAGGTCTCCTAGTTGAGCTTCCTCTGACAGCTCTTGTTTAGCTCTCCTGGGCACCATGTGGGCAATGGTGAGTTTCTCTTAACACCTTTGTCTGTCCATCAGCTGTTTACTTTTGAAATTCTTTTAACAACATAGCATCCAAAACTGCTAGTCTACTTAAAAAAATAATAAAATTACTCCAATGGAATGGTCCTGGTGTGGTTCTTGAAAACACTTGGTAAAATTTAGTTGATCCTTGCAAAATTACAGTTGACATTGCAACAGAAAATAAAATCTGTAATGTATAAATAATTTCATATGAAATGATGACTTGGTGTCATCTACCATTTTCTTAATCATTTATATTCTTAAAGAAGACTTAATACAAGTCCTAAATGGCTTAACAAATTGTGCATTATACATGACTGTTTTAAACATATATGTTGAAGTCAACTCCAAGTTTAATCAGGTTAGTCATTAAGAACTAGCGTGGTCTCTTGCTTCAGTAAATCAGATATTAGAGAGAGATAATCAGTTTTTGTGTCGCCCTTTTGAAGAAATGGTGATACATAGGGATCACTTTGTCCGTCTGTCTGTCCGTCCGTCTGTCACGAAAACTTAACGTTGGCTATAACTTTGCCATTTCTTAATATTTCTTCATGAAACTTTCAAATTATATTGCTTATGACAACACGCTCATGATGATGCCAACTTCTTTAGGTCAATGTCACATTTGATGGAGTTATGCCCCTTTTTGTACTTGGATTTTGACATGAAAACTTAACATTGGCTATAACTTTGCCATTTTTCTATACTTCTTCATGAAACTTTCAAATTATATTGCTTATGACAACATGCTCATGATAATGCCAAATTCTTTAGGTCAAGGTCATATTTGTTGCAGTTATGCCCCTTTTTTGTACTTGCATTTTTACACGAAAACTTAATGTTGGCTATAACTTTGCCATTTCTCAATATTTCTTTATGAAACTTCAAAATTATATTGCTCAAGACAACACACTCATGATGATGAGATGTTGTTTCGGTCAAGATGGAGTTATGCCCCTTTTTGAACTTGCTTTTTTCTCCGACATTGTACCAGAGGGCGACACAAGTGTTCAACTGAACACCCATCTAGTTTTAAAAGGTTTTGAATGTTCTCTGTATTTTTCAGAAATACAATTAATTTTGTTGTCATGACTGTTTTGGCAGTATTCACATTCCAATAATTCATTATAGCATTTGTTAGGACTGCAATCTTTAAGAATTGTAATGAATGCAGCATGGTTAGATATTCCTCTAAAATGCCACACACAAGAAACCAGACAACACTTAACCCTTTCCTCCATATATACATTTTTATTGCATGAGCAAACAGTTTAAATCCAGATCAGCCGGCACATTTGTACCGTCTGATCAGGATCTAAACTGTTCGCTTTATAATTCATTAGGCTATTTCTGACTGAAATGCGACCAGTGCATATCCTGGTCAGATGGCTGATCTGGATCCGCACTGGTCGCACATGCGTAAAAAGTAATTTCTATGAAGGAAAGGGTTAAACAATTTATTTATAACCCTTTACCGCATTTATATGTGTTTTATCGTGTGTGACCAGTGTAGATCTAGATGAGCTGTCTCATCTATGTTGTCAGACTAGAATCTACACTGGTTGTTTCTTGGTCAGAAATAACCCACTGATTCTAATAGTGAACAGTTCGGAACCTGATTAGATGGATGTACTGGCTGAGCTTGATCTACACTGCTCCCCCATATAATAAAACCTGTATCTATGGAGTTAAGGGGTTTATTTTCTGGTTTGATATTTCCATTTGTTTATTAATCCTTTCCTCCATAGACACATCTTTATTGCATGGGCACATCTGTGCTGTCTGATCAGGATCTAAACCGTTCACTTTTTTATTCGTCAGGAGACCTGTCTTCAGCTATAGTTTCATGATCTTGAGGCCCTTTACCCATGGTTATAAAACTGAGCATGGAAACCAGTCTCAAATCTCAAGCATCTGTTTGGCCTAAATGGCGACCGGTCGCCATTTCAGCCAATCAGATGCTTGAGATTTGAGACTGGTTTCCGAACTCAGTTTTATAACCTTGGGACCTTGTTACTTGTAAGGCTGTTGAAGAGTGTATTTTGGATGCTTTGTACATGAACGTTAATCTTTTACTCCAAATGGATAGCTGTGCCATCTGATCTGGATCTACAGTGTTCGCTGGTTGGTCAGAAATAATCAAATAAACTTGAAATGGAACAGTGTAAATCCTTATAAGATGGCAAGGATTTACCAGCTAATCTCGGATAAACTTTGTTCACCCATGCAAAAACAACTGTATCTATGAAGTGAAGGGTACAAATAGTTCATTTAACACTTTACTACATATTTGTGGGTTTTATCACAAGTGTTACAACTGTAGATCTAGTTCAGACAGCTCATCCATGCCATCTTAAAAGGATCTATACTGTTTTCTTCTTGGTCAGAAATAATGTATCAAAAAGCAAACAGTGAGGAATCCTGATCAGATGACATGGATATGCCGGCTGATCTGGATCTACACTGTCTGCACATTAGTGATCACTATCCAATTTGTTTTACAAGATGCGTACATGGTAGTAACAATACAAAACAAACGCATACTGAAATTACTTATCGATCTTTTCGAAAATTTTCTGAAACAGACTTTTTAAGTGATTTACATGAGTCATTGTCAGATTTTTCAATATCAGGCGGACCTGATGATGAATTTCAAAGATGGACTGCCACTTTTATGTATGTATTAAATTGTCATTCTTCCTTAAAAACCAAACGTGTTAAGAATATTAGTAGACCTGATTGGATAAATGAAGATGTTATTAAGGCAGGGCGTAATAGAGATTATTACCATAGAACTAAACAGTGGCTACTGTATACATACTGGCGAAACAAAGTAAAGTGTCTTATTAGGGAAAACAAACAGCGGCTAATAGAATCTGCAATCGAAGACAAGAAAAATATCTCGTATTTATGGAAACATATTAATGACCTTCGTGGTAACTCTGGACATAGGGATATTATTAACTCTTGAAATTGATGGGCATAAGATAAATGACATCAGCGAAATTGCGAACTTTTTAAACGAGTATTTTACCAATATCAAAGACGTTTTTAACATTAACTCTACTGATAGAACTAACGCAAATAATGGTTCACTTGACAAATTGGAAGAATTTGTGAATACAAGAGTTCCAAATTTTATTTACTTTACTATTCCTTTTATTAAAGAAAATGACGTTTTAATTTTTTTACGAAAACTAGACATTACAAAAGCAACTGGTCTAGATGGACTTAGTCCGAAATTACTTAGATTATCTGCGAATGTTATAGCTACAAGTATTACCAAGCTAATTAATAACTGTATTATCAACAATACATTTCCTAACACCCTTAAACATGCCAAAGTTTTTCCGAGGTTTAAAACCGGTGACAAATCCAATCCTACTAATTATAGACCAATATTGATACTTCCTGTAACATCAAAAATATTTGAACGACACATAGTGAGACACCTTTTGTCTTTCCTTAATAAGTACAACTTAATTAACGAAGGACAATCGGGGTTTAGACACTTGCATTCATGTCAAACAGCCCTTGTTAAAATAATTGATAACTGGTTAGGAAATATGAATGCTGGTGAATTAACCGGGGCAATATTTTACGACCTCAGGAAAGCTTTTGATTTAGTTGATTTCCAGCTGCTTTTAAATAAACTTAAGATTTACAAATTCTCTGACAATGCGGTCGACTTTTTCAACTCTTACCTGACCGGACGTGTTCAGAGCGTTGTAATTAGTAATAGGGTATCAGAGCCGCGGCCTGTTACGATGGGAGTCCCACAGGGCTCTGTGTTAGGACCTGTATTATTCCTTATGTTTATCAATGATCTACCCTTATATATCAACAATTGTTCGACCGATCTCTTTGCGGATGACACGACTGTACATACGCATGACAAAAATGTAGATGTTATTAAGCAAAAATTGCAATCAGCAAACGATAAAGTATTAAACTGGTGTGTAAATAATGACATGCTCCTTAATGCAGAAAAATCATCAGTAATGTTAATCGGTACACGTAACAGACTTGCACAGGTCTCAAATATTAACCTATATATTGATAATACATCTGTTACAAATGTTACCCAACAAAAGTTACTGGGGGTAACTATTGATAATAAACTGACTTGGAACTTACAAGTTCATCATATGGTTACTCAGATTTCCCGTAAACTTACTCTCATGCAGTTATTATCTTCATATGTCTCTCAAGATTGTTTGATAAAGTATTACAATGCATATATAATTCCCTTATTTGATTATGGTTGTTTGGTTTGGGGCGGAACAATCTTATCCAATATTTTTCAACTTGAAAAACTACAAAAACGAGCAGCGCGAATTATTCTTAAAACAGGGCTGACTACGCCTTCATCTATCATGTTTAAACATTTAAGCTGGCTGCCTGTCTGATGTCGTATCAAATATCATATTCTTTTACTAACCTACAAAGCATTACATAACATGGCACCAGTGTATATAACTTCGATGTTTAAAGAACTAACATATAGCAATGAAAGGCAATTAAGATCTATTTCAAATGGGAATCTTATTAGTTCCAAAATTTAACACTCTATTATACAGTAAATCATTTTCAGTTGTTGGTCCAAATTTATGGAACTCTCTTCCTTTGAGCGTAAAGTCATGCAAAACAGTTAAATTATTTAAAAAACATGTTAAAAAATTCTTATTTGATAATATGTAGCGCATTGTCAATACAATTACAGTGTAATTATGTGTAAATGTTTAAGATGTTTGGGTAATGAATCTTTTGTTATAATTGCTATTGTTACAATTTTTCATTTAATATATTTTGAGAATGTATGAATGTATATATGAATATAAATTTGTAATAATTTGTACATGTTTTTAAGAGGACCATATGTAAGAATGGCCATGCCAGATATGTTATCCTCTAAAAATAAAGAATTTATTATTATTATTATTATTATTACATGCAACAAAACCTGTGTATGGAGTAAAGGGTAAAGTTTCTGTAAATATCTGTATTATAACAGAATATTTAATGGATTGAAATGTATTTATTATTGATTGTTATTCAGTATTCTCTCATCCAGCACTTGGTAAATATAATAAATTTAATGCCTCTAGTTCATGTTTGTCCTTTCTTAAGTGGCACAAGGAGAAATGGGTATGTTTATATGTGGAATATATGTGCATCTCATTCAGTATTTGAATTTAATGGTTGTTTATGGATTTAACATGTCCCAATGCATTAACACCTTAAATACTTGATCACATGGGTGAACAATTTAGATCCAGATCAGCTGCCATGTCCCTGACATCTGATCAGCATCTGCACTGTTTGATTTGAGATTAATTAAAAAAAAGTAATATATGCATATCAGGAATCGCCACACTCAAAAAACACAGCCTCCCACGCAGCGAAAAAGAAGAGGGGAAGAGAGAAAGCATGTTTTATATAAGTATTTCAATTCAAATAGGATGCCACAAACAATTAACGAAGAAGAGAACCCTTGGGGATACCTTGAAGATATTTCTGACAGATAACCAAACATTGCAGATCCAGATTAGATGGCACAGATGTGCTGGCTGATCAGGGTAATGCATCTACGCTGGTCACATAAGGGATAAACATAAATTTGAACTAAAGGGTTAAACATCATTAATCCAGGCATGTGGACAGATGATTTCCATCTGGTGCTGCCTGTCCCTGTTTGTCCATGAACAAAAACTTGAAACAAAATTATGTTTATGCCCCCTCCCCTTATACAGTGTAGCATTAAGAGTTGCACCCTACAACTTCTCAGCTCTTTTTCCAAAAACAAGAACAGTGGCTAATGTTTAGACTGGATCCCGTCTCTATGTTCTGTTATATATTCTCATGTCAATTATACAATAGTCATCAATACCTCCAAGAAAAGCAACTCCTGCAGGTATCTTACTGACATGCATTTTACCTCCCTTATCTCCCAGAACATAGGTGGTTCAGCAAATCAGTAAAAAAAGAGAAAATGAAATGAATAAAAAAGGAGATCTACTTTTCTACTCTAGTATTTCAATGTTTTCTTAATAAACCATCAAGCTGGTGCCAGGCTAACTCATTGTCAAATACACGCAATAACTCCAGAGTTCGTGTATATACGGGGCTGCATATTGATTTCGCCGACATTCATGCTTCAGTAGATTAAAAGGGAACTTTGAAAGTAACCAAACACGACAAATATGAAAATATTGCAGGCTCGGTTTGATTGAACCTGTTCATGGGCAGTAATGGGAATGCATATTACTGCCCACGCCGCCTAGCCCCGGTTTGAGCGCAACTCAGTAATTACACCAATAAACACTACAATTTCGATCCATCCCAAACGATGGTATGCATGGAATAAGAAATCAAGGAATCTGTCAAAAGGTATCCGAAGTCAATTAACAGTGCAAAATGAAACAGATGACAGTAGAAAATCGTTATTTCGACTTTTCGCGTGACGTCTTTTCGTTATTTCGCGTGGCGTTCTTTCGTTATTTCGTCTTTTCGCGTGGCGTTATTTCGTCTTTTCGCGTGGCGTTTTTTCGTTATTTCGTCTTTTCGCTTGGCGTTATTTCGCGGCGAAATAACGAAAAAACGAAATGGCATACATGTCAGTCAGCCACCATAGTTACACTTGAGTAAAAGTAAGATGATCGGTGGAATTTGTAGAAGCCTTCCATATAATTTGCTTGTAGGTGGTAAATGACAGGTGGTTGTCATTTACCACATTGCTCGTATTGACCGAGTATTAAGTGAAAATCTCTGTTATGAAATGTGTGGTATTGTTCTGGTAGGTACCACACGTAAACCGTACTTTAGGCCCCATTTACACAGACGGTCGGTGCCCAATCGGTTGTTTTATTTTAAGTTAGTCGCTGTTTAGATCGGCTGCCATGCGTTATTTTATTTCTGGTTTTCTGTGTAACCAGCCATCGGTGATTGACAAGTGTTCATCGGTTAAATAGATATTTCATGGGTTGCTGGTAAACATAAATTCTCATCTTTTTTGTTCTATCGGTGGTACATGTAAGTATTAGTTGATCGGTTGCTTATCGGTGGCCTATCGGATCGATATATACTGTCTTTATATTCAAATGATCACCGTATTCACTGTTTGATTGAGAAATAATAGGTGTATGTTGTATACCGTAATTTATCCACAAGGTGTTGGCATAGTTGCACATATTTAATTTTAAGAGTTGAATATGTTCAATCTTTGCAGGTAGCGGATTGTAGGCCATTTAATGTAAAAAAAATAAATATTGAAATATTGAATTTGAATTTAAGTTTTGGCGGAAGTATCACAATACAACTGAGACAAGTGGCTTGCTGTGGAATAATGAACAATCTGTGCTGTGACAATTTTGTGAAGTACTCAAGCTTGTACACGAAGCATGATCCTGTTCGCTGGACACAATAGTGCGGTACGGACAAGATCATATATATATGGTGAGAGTTTCTTATTAGATCTGTAAACACCACTAACGTCCAATATGTTAGGATCATTTATTCAACCACGTGTCACAAAATACTCTTTTTTTATATTTAGAATCATGAGAATGTGGCATAAAATGATATGTCTTCCTTTATACATAAACAATAATGAGATGAATAAACTTTTATTTTAACAAAATTCGGGTTTATAGAGATTGTTACAATTTCTAAATGTTTGTGTTTTCAGATGATTATTTTAAGGTTAAGCTACTCGGACATTTTTTATCAAATCTGCGTCCCCGACTAGTTTTGATCAAGAGAAGGACTTTTGTGATTTTTAAGACAATATGTTTGATATGTATGCTCTAAAAACCTCTTTATAGCAATAATTATGTGGTGTATGATTAATATAATTGCACGACGGAATATCACAGTGTTTTTTTTCGGCGTTAGCTGTCTAAGCCCACTTTTGACCTAGTTTTTCGACCAATGAAATATTGTAAATAAAACTAATTATGCAGCGGGAAAATCAAATAGATTATTTTGATTGGTTATTAGTGGGTCTCGTTAATGATTACCGTAACGATTTTTATATTGTGTGTTAGTATTTACATGGCACTTATATGTTCGGGCATTTTCGTTTTTAAAAGCGATAATTGTATTGAAGAAAAAGATATTTACGGTATAAATAACCAGTTAATAAGTCAATTGAAGGCTTAAATACGATTTTATATGGAATATTCATGGGTGTCAGGTAAACACTCGAGTACAATTCACAGTGTAAAACGACAGAGAAGTGCAGATATTTCTGGTTCTTACTGGTTCCTTTCTAGTTCCTTTGATACTGATTGTTAATTTCAAGTCAAATCGCCTTGGTGTAGTGGTTATCACACTCGCCTCTCAAGCGGATGCCCCGGGTTCAATACTCGGGAGGGACACTTTTTTTAAGTTAATTTACGTAAAAGTTGGTAGATTTCGCTCTTGTAACAAGTTGTTATTATTTTCATTTATTGTATTTTAATAACATTTATTCGTCATTAGTACTAACTCTACAAGAGGTATTTTATTGAAACCGAAAAAATGTACAGTTAACGTTAAACATTCTTCTTTAATCGACGTATACCAGACGAAATTTTTGCACGCTCTTTATTTCTTTCTTTCTTATATATAAAAATCTTTTCTATCAACGCCGTTTATCTTTTTTAAAGATATTTCTTGTTTCTATTTGAAATAAATGACATATTTAAGAATCATTGAGATGTTTTTATTAAGAGAGAAAAACAAAATCGCATTGTACCGGTACACTGTATCAATTTTCTGGCAAGGCTGTGAAAAAAGTTCTTTTAATGAACCCTGTTCACTCTGCAAAAATATGTAGGAAATTATGTATTGCAAATTCTTTCTGTCAATTGTTTCTATACAATTGTGTGAATTGAGTAAAAAAACAACAAACAAACAATTTAGCAGAAAAATAATGAAAAATGGATTTTCCGGGTCGTAGAACTGTTTATGATCGAGGAACAGGACTAGTATTGATTCCGGTAATAATTTATAACTTTAATCAAAACTTGCCAATTCGAAAAATAACCGTCTTATACGGAATGAGTTTTCATCTTTTAGTTTTAAAATGGACAGTTTAGAAGATCAAGGGGTACGTATATCATTGGTTTCTCATCTAGCGCACGATATTGGTCTTAAAAATTGAACCGTTGTAATTTTGTAACCTAACAGAAGCATTGGTTACACTGGTTACTTAACATTTTTTTCAATCTTGTCAAACTATCCTAATAAGCGGCTCAAACATGTTCTTTTATCAGCTATGATATAAGGTTACTTAGAAACGTTGGAAATATCAGAAAAAAATGAATGCGAATTATTTCGGGCTAGTTTCACTGGTTACATAGTGGTTACATGCGGTTACATGTGGTTACAAAGGTTTTTTAAAAGAACCTTTCATAAGAATATTTTCTATTAAAGTTTTGGTTACATGGTTACAATGGTTACACTGGTTACAAGGTGAAAAACATCAAGGCGAATTATTTTGGGCTAGTTTCACTGGTTACATAGTGGTTACATGCGGTTACACGTGGTTACAAAGGTATCTTAAAGAATATTTTATAAGATTATTTTCACAGTTAAGTTGCGGTTACATGGTTACATTGGTTACACTGGTTACAAGGTGAAAAAAATCAAGGCGAATTATTTTGGGCTAGTTTCACTGGTTACATAGCGGTTACATGCGGTTACACCTGGTTACAAAGGTATCTAAAAGAATATTTAACGAGAATATTTTCTCAGTTAAGTTGCAGTTACATGGTTACAATGGTTACACTGGTTACAAAGTGAAAAAAATAAATCAAGGCGAATTATTTTGGGCTAGTTTCACTGGTTACATAGTGGTTACATGCGGTTACATGTGGTTACAATGGTATCTTAAAGAATATATTATAAGATTATTTTCACAGTTAAGTTGCGGTTACATGGTTACATTGGTTACACTGGTTACAAGGTTAAAAAATAAATCAAGGCGAATTATTTTGGGCTAGTTTCACTGGTTACATAGTGGTTACATCCGGTTACACGTGGTTACAAAGGTATCTTAAAGAATATTTTATAAGATTATTTTCACAGTTAAGTTGCGGTTACATGGTTACAATGGTTACACTGGTTACAATGTTAAAAAACCAAGGCGAATTATTTTGGGCTAGTTTCACTGGTTACATAGTGGTTACATGCGGTTACATGTGGTTACAATGGTATCTTAAAGAATATATTATAAGATTATTTTCACAGTTAAGTTGCGGTTACATGGTTACATTGGTTACACTGGTTACAATGTTAAAAAATAAATCAAGGCGAATTATTTTGGGCTAGTTTCACTGGTTACATAGTGGTTACATCCGGTTACACGTGGTTACAAAGGTATCTTAAAGAATATTTTATAAGATTATTTTCACAGTTAAGTTGCGGTTACATGGTTACAATGGTTACACTAGTTACAATGTTAAAAAAATCAAGGCGAATTATTTTGGGCTAGTTTCACTGGTTACATAGTGGTTACATGCGGTTACACGTGGTTACAAAGGTATCTTAAAGAATATTTTATAAGATTATTTTCACAGTTAAGTTGCGGTTACATGGTTACATTGGTTACACTGGTTACAAGGTGAAAAAAATCAAGGCGAATTATTTTGGGCTAGTTTCACTGGTTACATAGTGGTTACATGCGGTTACACGTGGTTACAAAGGTATCTTAAAGAATATTTTATAAGATTATTTTCACAGTTAAGTTGCGGTTACATGGTTACATTGGTTACACTGGTTACAAGGTGAAAAAAATCAAGGCGAAATATTTTGGGCGAGTTTCACTGGTTACATAGTGGTTACATGCGGTTACACGTGGTTACAAATGTATCTTTAAGAATATTTGATAAGATTCTTTTTACAGTTAAGTTTTGGTTACGTGGTTACAATGGTTACACTGGTTACAAGGTGAAACAAAAATTTAAGCGAAATTTTTCGGGCTAGTGTCACTGGTTACATAGTGGTTACATGCGGTTACACGTGGTTACAAAAGTATCTGAAAGAATATTTCATAAGATTATTTTCACAGTTAAGTTGCGGTTACATGGTTACATTGGTTACACTGGTTACAAGGTGAAAAAAATCAAGGCGAATTATTTTGGGCTAGTTTCACTGGTTACATATTGGTTACATGCGGTTACACGTGGTTACAAAGGTATCTTAAAGAATATTTTATAAGATTATTTTCACAGTTAAGTTGCGGTTACATGGTTACATTGGTTACACTGGTTACAAGGTGAAAAAAATCAAGGCGAATTATTTTGGGCTAGTTTCACTGGTTACATAGTGGTTACATGCGGTTACACGTGGTTACAAAGGTATCTTAAAGAATATTTTATAAGATTATTTTCACAGTTAAGTTGCGGTTACATGGTTACATTGGTTACACTGGTTACAAGGTGAAAAAAATCAAGGCGAAATATTTTGGGCGAGTTTCACTGGTTACATAGTGGTTACATGCGGTTACACGTGGTTACAAAGGTATCTTAAAGAATATTTTATAAGATTATTTTCACAGTTAAGTTGCGGTTACATGGTTACATTGGTTACACTGGTTACAAGGTGAAAAAAATCAAGGCGAAATATTTTGGGCGAGTTTCACTGGTTACATAGTGGTTACATGCGGTTACACGTGGTTACAAATGTATCTTTAAGAATATTTTATAAGATTATTTTCACTGTTAAGTTGTGGTTACATGGTTACAATGGTTACTCTGGTTACAAGGTGAAACAAAAATTTAAGCTAATTATTTTGGGCTAGTTTCACTGGTTACATAGTGGTTACATGCGGTTACACGTGGTTACAAAGGTATCTTAAAGAATATTTCATAAGATTATTTTTCCAGTTAAGTTGCGGTTACATGGTTACAATGGTTACACTGGTTACAAGGTTAAAAATCAAGGCGAATTATTTTGGGCTAGTTTCACTGGTTACATAGTGGTTACATGCGGTTACACGTGGTTACAAAGGTATCTTAAAGAATATTTTATAAGATTTTTTTCACAGTTAAGTTGCGGTTACATGGTTACATTGGTTACACTGGTTACAAGGTGAAAAAAATTAAGGCGAAATATTTTGGGCGAGTTTCACTGGTTACATAGTGGTTACATGCGGTTACACGTGGTTACAAATGTATCTTTAAGAATATTTTATAAGATTCTTTTCACAGTTAAGTTGTGGTTACGTGGTTACAATGGTTACACTGGTTACAAGGTGAAACAAAAATTTAAGCGAATTATTTTGGGCTAGTTTCACTGGTTACATAGTGGTTACATGCGGTTACACGTGGTTACAAAGGTATCTTAAAGAATATTTCATAAGATTATTTTCACAGTTAAGTTGCGGTTACATGGTTACATTGGTTACACTGGTTACAAGGTGAAACAAATGAATGCGAATTATTTTGGGCTAGTTTCACTGGTTACATAGCGGTTACATGCGGTTACACGTGGTTACAAAGGCGTCTTAAATAACATTTTATAAGATTATTTTTACAGTTAAGTTGTGGTTTAACGGTTACATTGGTTACACTGGTTACAAGGTAAAAAAATAAAGGTGAATTATTTCGGGCAAGTTTCAGTGGTAACATAGTGGTAACTGGTATTTTTTTATTGTTCTTATAACTGCCTAAATATGGAAAATACGTACGTCGGTTACAGGGAGTTATAGTGTTATAACATAAATATAAGTAATGGTAACTATATTTGATTTCAATAATCTTTTCTTAATTATTAATACGATTTAAACATATCTGGAACAAACAAGAGTGTAGAAAAGGCTTCTATTTGATGAGTGATAACTTCTCGCTACGGTGTAATATCGTGGTGAATCCCGCTACATTGCATTGTATTGCATCTTCGTTCACACGGACAAAACTTTGCAATCTATTTGAACGGCTCTTTACAAGTAACTAAACTATTCCAAGACACGTTTAAGATCTAAGAAAAATTGTGACGTTATCAGGATTCGAACCAACGACCAGCAGAACCAGGAGTCAACAACATAATGTCGAAGAACGGACTAGACCACTTGACTAATGCGGTATTTGTATGAATGGAACATCAGTCCGAATATAAACTTGTTCTAATAAAATCTTTGCCGGGGGGATGTGGGCACAGACCCCCTTCACAAAAAATGTAGAGTAGAAGAAAGGGAGTAGCGCGTTTGGCGTTACCGCACTTCTTTACTCAACCATGCCACCTATATAGCTATAGCTGTTTAATTTGACTGAAAACTGTACACTGTTACAGACGGGAATCTTTTTTTAAAAGAGAGAAAGTCGAGTTTATTTTTTTTCTCGGTGAACCGCGACCGCCCACTCCGAACTCTACGTTTTACATTCTTAAAGCTAAAAGCGGGATTTGTGTATTTCATTTTAATAATGCATAGATTTTGATTACTAAAATAGACCAGGTGTACGTCTATGCGCTGTCTACGGTACAATACTAGGCCTAAACCCCATCCAAGTGATCTCTAAAAGATTAGAATTGTTCATATTATGTCACATCTATCTCATCTACAACATATTTCCCACAATGCGGATAATTAAATTCTTAAGTTGTCATCTATTATACGTTACAATTACGATTAAACAATAAAAATACGAAAACAATTCACTGCAGTATTTGCGTTAGTCTGGTTCCCATCGTTCTGTTAACTGTGCCGGGCCCGGTCGATATGACACTTCCGTGCCGATAACGTAACAAGTACATATGTGTGCTCAAACCAAGCGAAACATTAGACGGGTCTCAGATTTTATCGCATGTCACGCCGGGGGAACTCTGATATGGAACTCGTCTTGCGCTCCCGATAAAATCATATCAGCCGTATTATTTCATAAAATGTTCGAAGATCAGCCTACAGTTCTGTTCAAATCCTTCGCATTCAACATCGTTGTTTCAGTCAATTTTGAATTGATCAAAAAGAGACAAATAAAATTTTGTTCGTGATTCAAGGGAGGGTCGAATAGCATTCGAGTTTTTCCGGGAAATGGTCCCTAATTTATGTGATCGATGGAAATATAGGATCACCTCCTTTTTCGGTGTCAATTTTCCGTCTGATATGGAACCCCGGAAGCGGCTGATATGATTTTATCGGGAGCGCAAGACGAGTTCAAGAGCAGAGTTCCCCCGGCGTGCATGTAAAAGTACAGTGGTTTTATAACTTGTACCCGTCCACTGCTAGGTGCGAAATGGACGAGTTTATTTTTAAAAATAGGATGTCATTTCTAAAAATGAACCCGTCCGTTTCCTGCTGCCCATTGCCGCAGGCTAACGATTTGTCACCTGCTGGTGGTCTTACATAAATATACATGATATGGTGTAATGATCGAGGCAGATTTAGCGGCAGTTGTTTTTTTATAAGTTGCTTATATAGTCACATTTTCAATATATGTTGCTAATAAAATAAAATGTCGAGTTTAAAGCCTAAAATATTTTAGAGCGAACTAAAGAGAACAGTCGATAAACATATAGCGGATCACGACATATAGCGGATCAGTTCGTAGATTTTTTAAGAAAAAGAAAAGGTTATATGTAAAAACTTTTTTTGGTCTTTGGCATGCTGATTCCTTAATTACTTCCCGATGTTTCTGTCGTCGTTTTTGTCCGTGTCAACCAGAAGTTTGAAGTAAGGGTTCAAACGCTTTATGCATTTTTACGAAATTGAAAGCACAATTCTCCGATGCTTACACGAACTGATCTAAGCTTTGGTCCGAAAAGTAAGTAACTTATACATACTTTTGAAGTAAAATGTGTCGTTTATCATATGCGATACTTTAAAACACCATCTTACTGGAATAAATGTGTTACGGGCTTGAATCTGTGATGACCTACTGAGATCTTTAACGGATCAGTTTAAGGGGCGGTGTCAAGATTATTGATTGTTACCTGTATTATGATACGCTTATGTAGTCTTAGTTATTTAGTTTTGCTGCATTCATGACTTGAAACATAATTTAGGTATATTTTAGGCATTTTAAGAGTACATTTTATTGTAAAAAAATGTGTTGAAGCACATTTACAGAGCCACAATTAAAGTACAGTACTGTACTGTACAGACAAAGTCTGCAATAGAACAGCTTTCATGCACATACTCTGGTTAGATCCTTTGATTTGCATGTTTCAGGTCATGGGTCCTAAAAGAAAACCAAAAGAAGCTGCTCAAGCAAGTCCAGCTCAAAAATCTGCTTAGGCAATTCATTAAAAGTTTTATTATGCATGCAATTTGTATTCTGTTCTTTGTTGATGACATGGACCTGTTTTATAATAAATACCAGAATATATCGTATACCTACCTAACTTTTGTCTAACTTTTGTTATCACAACGTATGATTTTAGTTTTATACTAATTTATTTAAAGTCCATTGTCAAACAGGCAGTCTTACAACTTATGGAATCTTTCACAAAGAATAAGCTTACAGAGAAATAAAGTAATCAAATAGAAATACAATAAAAAAAATAATTTATCATCACAATGACCGTTTACTCACAAAACTAGGTTTGTTTGCAAAACAATATATGTCAGTGCAAATACAAACAACTTTGAGAGTTAAAAAACACATTGAGAGACCCCTCCAGTCAGTTTGTCACGTGATCCGCTATACATCATTTTGGTCCCCTATAGGTAGCGTTATATATGTGTGCATCGGTGGACCTGTAGACATAAATACGCTATTTAATTTTCCAAGCATGATTCTACACATAGAAGAGGTAATATCATAAAGGATGAAAATCAATTGAACACCAGTTTTCAAATGGTTTGACGATGTGCTTCAAATTTGTCACTACTGATCCGATTTATGTTTATCGACTGTATAAGCGATATCAGATATTATTGTGAGAATCACCGAATTAATGCTTATAATGAAACATACCACCAAACTTGTGCCACTATAACCGATCTCCGTGCCGGAGCCGTCGGGGAAGGGGGCACGAGCCCCCGGTGCCCCAACTCCCGCTGGAGCCGCCCCTGGTGCGATATTATTTTGTCAAGAATCATCGTTACAGTCAGGGATGATATTTTGTCAAGATTATATTCAGGCGACAGAACGTATATGTCACAGAACAAATATGCCACGGAACGTATTTGTTGCACGTGTGAAATATTCGGTCAATACGACACAATCTTCAGCCGAAATGTGGACATTAAATGTGCCATATTCGGTTGGATTTAGTTTTTATATGACCACCAAGACATATTGGTCACTTACCAAAAAAATAAGAATAAAAATGAAAATAGCAACGTATATGCTATTAAATGCCGGAAATGTAAATACCAAAATAGCCATCATCATCATCATCATCATCATCATCATCATCATCATCATCATCATCATCATCATCATCAAGAAACAATTGAACGACATTTGACATTAAGTAGACAAATTAATAATTCATTCAATCAAAATTTACCCTGTATTCCAATTAACAACAAGTTCAAAGATATCTAATTATAAGTTATCATCCCAATATGTATTGTCAACATAAGCTGCTAAAACGAATTCAAAAGACGCGTTAATTATTAACTAACTAAATTCCAGATTCCCACGTTCCTACAATTTTAAGTTTCGTTACTAAAAACAATGATGATGATGTCTTTGAAACAGTACCAAGCATTGAAAACAATATATTTACATGAACACTTTAATTATCTTATGAGATTTAAATCCCGTTTGTAATTATGACAAGTGATATAATTTATTTTGCAATATTTAGAAAGCTTTTTATGTTGTTTAAAAGTCCAAAAATACTAAGATGTAGATTATTAGCTTATCATTATTGCCCTCCAAACAGGAATTTTCTAAAAAAAAAAGATAAACAATGACATCATGGTGATATATGAAATTCAATTTTAACCTAGCTAGTGCACCAACAGACGGAAGTACCGAGGTTAATTCAAACTAATAAAATAATTAAATCACCAAATTCAGTTATTTCGACTTTAGATTCTTATCGCAAATCAATTAATGCGGATATTAATATGATGAACGAATCATCAGTTATTACAACTCCGCCCCACGAATCACGTTATCGCGTTACTGCGTTGCTTTTTTTTCTATTGGTTGAAATTTATAAAAGAGGCGTTCCTTTTCAAAGGCGACAAGGGTGCTATAAATTAGGGACAAAGGTCAGTTTTTTAATCGAAAGTCCCTCTGTCATCCATACACTAGTTAACAAATACACTTCTGAAGGCGACGAACATATCGATTGATATGTTCGAAAATGTGTACATGTATTAGTATTTTTAAAACTAAAAACACCACAAGGAGTGAAACCGATTCTTTTATTGATAGTTTCAAATCGCTAGACAACTCGATTTGTTAAGCACGCGAGTTTAATGAAATAAATGATACGAGCCTGTTTCGTAAAATAAATAAAAAAAATACTAATAGGCTTGGGTATGTTCAAGTTGGATGTCTAGAAGTCGTTTATTTCGAAAACTCAATAACTTCTTATTTCCATTTGTTGAATAAAACGTTTCATAAGTCTTTGAGATGATTTCTACATGCTTTGCAATCAATGACATCGAAAAATGGTATTTAATCACATATGTGTCACCTGAACAGGGTCTACATCGTTCACTTCTCAGAAATAATTTAATGTATCGAAAAGCAAACGGTGTAGATCCTGATCAGACGACACGGATGTGTCGCCTGGTCTGGATGTGCACTGTTTGCTAATGGATAACAGCCGTGTCACATGAAATAAAGAATTATAACAGTAGCAATTATACAACATTAAATAATAAAACGCAAGTATATTTCTTTTATATTTTTTATTAAACTGTGGTTGTGCAAGTATTGTTTGATTTATATAAAATTTCCATGTTCATCATGTTTTATTCATGCGTTAAAATCAATTAAATTCTTGTTATTTATAGTCGTTATCTAACATTAACATATTAAACATAATAATTTACATTTCAAAACGTTTTAACAGTCGAAATAAATAATTTCGAATAGTGCAGATATGGGAAATAGTACAAAAAGTCATTAAAATAGATAGAAAACAATAAAAATACCGAAGCAAAGTGATCGAGTTTTAATAGGTATTAGAGAAATGGCGTTATGGACACGGACCATTAATGAGAAATTCTCAATTCGGTTTGACTCCGATCATTAAATTAGAGATGATTTTCTACCGTGCTGAAAACGGTAGCTATCAAAATTGATGATTATCTGTTAAATTTATGCTATAAAACTTTTTTTGTAAAGCGGGAGCTTAACTTTAGCGGATCAGAAAGGTATGTTACTATGCTGAAAAAAAGATAGCTAACACAAAAAGACGATTTTCTGTTGGTTTTTTTCGAAGTACTTGTTTTTAAATTTAAATATTCCCTGTGTTTTATATTTTTAAAGTATATTGTAAATATCAGTTTGATACTTAGTTTAACAATTGATAATCTTTAATTGTCTGTAAGCTGTTCGTAGATATCCCTTAAAGTTCTCATGGTTATATTGCCCGAGGCAGATAAATTATCAGAATTTTAGGGATTTTACATCCGTACGCATATTCAACCGTGACCGCATATTAAGAAACAACTTATTTAAAAAACCAGAGCGAAGGAATACCATTCATTATTAAAGATCACCTAAATGCATTTTAGAACTAAAGTTTTATATTGGACACATTTACTTAGCAAATGACAACCTTGTTCGGGAATATCTGACGCAAACATTGTTAACAGAATTTATTAGTTTATGATTGTTATTAATAATTAAAGTGAACTTAAATATGAATACAGAAACTTGATATGTGTTCTTTCGTGCCGAAGGACACTCGGCGGATTTAACCCTGTAATAATTTTCCGCATTGGTTGGTGTCTTTTAAAACTAGCTTGATAAGAAAAGAAAATCGTATATTTCGTTGAATAAAAGAAAATCAATAATAACAAAAACATTACCGTCAAAAATAAATACAACAATACTTTGTAGTGGACACATCATTTATACGCCTTCGCTATTTCCCGCGTACATAGCGTCCCCAATTGATAAAAGATGTTATTGGTAACGAGTCCCTTACCGCAAAAAAAAACTAATTATGAGGAATGTGTCTTGTTTTCATTAATTCGCATCAGGTTTTATTTTACAGCAGGGATGAAAATTATTAATTTATTTAGTGCATAATTGAAATGCCACCTTTTTCATTTAACTAAACCGCGAATTCAAGTTAACGCCCCAGGCCCAAGCAAGTCGATAGTCGATAAATTGCAATAGCAACGGAACTTCTAAACACGAAGTATATTTCGTGTTTAAAGAAGATGCGTTTCTAATTACTTTCAGCAGGTATATTTATCGTCAAAAAATTAGAAGCGCAACTTCATTTAACACGAAATATATAAATTCAGATATATTTCCTGTTTAAAACTTTTGCGTTTCTAATGTGTTTAACTTAAATAATATATTGGCTCAAGTTCTGCCTTAACAAAATTCAGTAAAGCATAACCTAAACCTCAAAACAGGATTCGCAATAAAAACACGATAGCGCAATAACTTTTTTCTATGTGAAGGTAATATCAATAAAAACTTATCTATCACCCTTTTTATCAGTTTGCACACATATTTTTTTTCAAATTAAAAGAACGACCATAGTTTAAAGGGGGCGGATCACTGGTTTTACTAAACATTAAATAGAAAATACTGAGGCGGATCGGGAAAGTGTTCAGTGAGATTGTCTGATCCCTTCTTTTTTGAGGAGGGGTATGGCAGAAATGTTTTATATTCAACGAGACTTTGGTAAGAAAGTTGGAAATTATCAATATCATGCAACTGCTGCAAACGAACCCCATTACCAGAAGTCCTACGTCCGACCTTGAATATGTATGATGCTGAGGTAGTCAACTTTTAATCTCAAAACAAAACACCACAGTATACTTCAAAATTTGTTCTATACTTTAATGCGCGTGTTGTCAGCGTCGTCACAATTCTAATTGTCATTGTAATCATAATGATCAACTTTGGCTTGGTAATTAAATTGCAACTCAATTTCAGAATGTTTTTTTTTTAAATTTGTTCCAGAAAACATAAAATCTCACACAGACAGATAAAGCACCTACACTAAAATCTTTAAAAATGCCTTCGGAGGCTCAAGATGCTTATTGTGTTTTAACTTTTAGAACCTCTTCCGCTTTCAAAGAAAACCAATCAAAGATGTAACATAAAGCCCCGAATATATATAAGAATGGAGACCAGTCTCACATGTCAGCAATCCGATGATAAGTTAAATTAACCTGTCTCAGAATTGGCAAAGGAAATTCGCGAGCTTCTTATTAATATGTATTTTCAGGTATCACAGAGTTGAGATCTCTCCTGAAACGAGCGAGTGCTCGCGCAAATATTATCACGCGAAAATATGTTTCAACTAGATGATTGCTAACCCGGTTACTGAATTTCCAACCTTAAGTATATTTGATTTTACAAGTAATTTTATGCCGAGTCTAAGTTTGATGCATACAATTTTACCACGTTATTCAGATTAGCTATCTTTCAAGCTTACACAATTACGTAATGTAATAAACACCATCAAGCCATTTCTGAACAAATAAAGTCCTACTCCAACTTCAAATTATTAACACGACAAGCATTAACAAATCAACCATTGCAATTAATTAAGTATTTATAAGTTTACTTAATACACGTATCCACAAAATTATAAACATCATGAATTGAGGGAATACCGATATACACCGCAATATGACACTTTCAGAGTCAATTAAAGTCAATTTTTATTTAAAAAACAGGATCATAAGAAAGAATAGAAAGTACCTTATGACTAGCCTTAACGTAGCCTGGAATTTCAGGCGATGAAATATTTTGTTTTCTTCAATTCCAATTATTGATCTAAAGCCAGTCTACATCCTTCCATACATACATCTCTTTCAATGCAGTAGGGAAGAAAATAGACTGGCTATGATTACATTTTGTTAAGATGCAGGCAGCTATAAAAAGACAAACAAACTTATTATCAGACCGGAATAATTAGGATAGTGCATATTATAGAAGTGATAACAAATAATCATAGAAAATAGATAATAAGAAAAAAGTATTTAAGAAAAAGAGTGATCGGGTTTTAACAGAGGAAGTTATTTTTTGTTCATCATTTGTGGAGGATCTTTTTCGGGTCTAAATAATGCGTTTTATAAAGAAAACCCTCTGGGAACTGCTCGTTAAACTGTTGCTCTCTTGCAGTGGCACTCCAGCAGTAGCACCCACACTTGCAATGATCTGTGTAGCCAGGCTAAATGTTTCATTCACAGAGAAGAACCAGTGATACGAGTATGTCAGTTACTAAATAAGAAATGGAACTATGGACATTTGTCATAAGTGATATATTCGCAAATCGGCTTGACATCTATCAATATTTCAGATGTGAAAAATATTACCCTTTAATGGCAGAATAAATTGCAGCACAAATTTTGTAAGCGGTTTGATAATTTTATAACTGATAAGATGGCCATATCCATTCAAGTTATCATGGTAGTGTTTGCTCAAGGCAGATAATTTATCGGAATTTGAGGGATTTTACATGCGTAATAATATATTCAACTTAGAACTAAATTTAAAAATAAGCAGAAAAAACGCTCATTATATGATCACCTGAACTGCATTATTATTCGTCGAAATAAAGCTTTATATTGAACATTTACTTAGTATGTGAAAACCCTGAGACAAATGGTTTATTTTTACAGAGTTAGAAGAATCAAATTGAACTACAGAAATAAATACAGAAAGAGTATTCGCTACGGAATTCCGTTGGGCCATAGTTGTTTAGCACTTTCGACCTCTTGGGCGAGAACACGAAAACGCGAAAACACGATGCGAGATCGCGAAACAACGATGCGAGGTCGCGAGAGCACGATGCGAAAACGCGATATTAATATCTCGCATCGTACTTTCGCAATCTCGCATCGTTGTTTCGCGTTCTCGCATCGTGTTTTCGCGTTTTCGTGGTCTCGCCCTCAGGACAGCGAGAACACGAAAACGCGAAAACACGATACGAGATCGCGAAAGTACGATGCGAGAACGCGATATTTATATCGCGCCCTCGCATCGTACTTTCGCGACCTCGCATCGTTGTTTCGCGTTCTCGCATCGTGTTTTCGCGGTCTCGCCCTCAGGACAGCGAGACTACGAAAACGCGAAAACACGATGCGAGATCGCGAAAGTACGATGCGAGAACGCGATGTTGCGAGGGCGCGATATTAATATCGCGTTCTCGCATCGTACTTTCGCGATCTCGCATCGTGTTTTCACGAATGTACGATGCGAGGGCGCGAAAGTACGATGCGAGGGAGTGATATTAACATCGCGTTCTCGCATCGTACTTTCTCGACCTCGCATCGTGTTTTTGCGTTCTCGCATCGTTGTTTCGTGTTTTCGTGGTTTTTGCTGTCCTTAGCGCGAGATCACGAAAACGCGAAATCACGATGCGAGAACGCGAAACAACGATGCGAGGTCGCGAAAGTACGATGCGAGGGAGCGATATTAATATCGCGTTCTCGCATCCTACTTTCGCGACCTCGCATCGTGTTTTCGCGATCTCGCATCGTTGTTTCGCGACCTTGCATCGTTGTTTCGCGATCTCGCATCGTGTTTTCGCGTTTTCGTGTTCTCGCTCTTGAAGTCGACAGGGCGAAACAACGATGGCCTCAACGGAACACCGTAGTTTTTTGCTGCCGACGAAAACCCGACGGATTGAACACTGTTATAAAATAAATATAAGTATTTTGCCAATAATAATTTCACCCACTAAGTCAACCACTAAGTCGGTTAGTGTTTATACACGAGCAATCTAAAACTTTAGCCGGTCGCGCGGCTGCGCTGCGCTTTGCTGATTGAAGTCCGTAAATTCATTTACCTTAAGACATACTCCATAACCTGACAATTTATTTATATGAATGAACAGCCGTATTTAAATAAAAATATCTTTGTAGTAATTTGTTTTATCATGTACAAAATAATTGTTTACTTTTTGAATTAGCGTTCAAATGACTAATAAGATGTCTAATTAAAATATGTTTGTTCTTCATTGCGCCATGGTAATTAAGAACAGCTCGCATGTTCATTACACACATATGTTCATTAAAAACCGTTTTAAAATGTAACTTATTTAGAAAGTTAAACATACGAAACACGTTTATAAGGTGACACTTATGAGCTACATTTGTGCAAATAATCTCTGAATTGTATGACACCACCATTTTTAAGTTTTATTAGCATAAGTAATTAGCACTTAATTATGTTTTAGTTTGGGTTATATTCTCCATGAAAACATTTTTTAATTCGTTACGAGGTATCTAATCTGAAGACTAAATTAAACTTATTTACATCTTTAAAATAATTTAAAAACTCATCATTTTAAAGCGTTATTTTTTCTCAATAAGGACATTTTAATTAAAAAAAAGGCAAATACAAATGTACCACTTTCCCAGCGATCGCTTATCAAGCGATAAGTGAAACTCCGCCTGCAACACCGAGTGCGCATGCGTGAAAGATAACTTTCCCAGGTTAGCTCAAAGATAATACGCGCTAAATTAAACATTTTGCTGAAAATCTCAATATTAAAAGGAGGTTTGTATACTGAGCGAAAATGTGAAATAATGCATGGCTGATATAATATTGTTTTTTGTCGTATCTTCCCAAATCAGGACCAATTTAGTCAAATATATGCATTCGATATGTGCATCTAAATGTCTTTTTAATTAATGTTATAAGTTTAGTTTATATATGCAGCACAACTGCATCGTGAGGTTTTATTTCTTCACTCGCTTTTATTCAAATGTATGGGATCTGTTTGTTTTGTCAGATATAAGCTTTGAAATGTATTATTAGTACAAAGATTTAATCCAACTCTAATACACTGAAAACGAAATCTAAATCACTTTAAGAAAAGCAACATCAGAAAAAAAGCAGCGAATTTTTATTTCAATCACCATTTGATATTTTACGGAAACGTTTTCACAAAGAAATAGTTTATACCTACTTTTACATTTTAGGCCCATGTTTAATAGTTTTAATGTAAAACGGCGCTACCGTCTTACATAAAGCGGGCGAAAATCGCCACAATCGTTTCTATCAAAACGAAAATTGATCCAATTAAAAATTCACTCGAAATAGCCATGAATAATGAAGTTAGAAGTAATTAAAGCCTCAGCCCTAAACTTAAGTAAGAATATACTATTGAAAAATCATATTTTCCCTATAGACTACAATATATAAACTCTCTAACAGAACACAACAGGTCTGATCGAATTCTTCTTACAGACAGGATTTTCAATAATACTGTTAAATTATAGTTAACGAACTTTTAAGAAGCTAAATATAATGGAGCTATTTATTTAGCACCGACGAAGAGACCACTACATGCGCGATCTCGATTTCTGTGACGTTTCGGAAATCCTACTTTCACTTTTAGTCGCGCGGACCAAATTTATTTTAGCAACTTAAAATTTTATTAGCCCGAACTAATGCTGCAAATTTGTGCCTATAGTTCTAAATACATGTAATATTTCTTACAAGAACGGGGTAAATTCAAATAATGGTGCTTTAACTTGTCTCATATGTTATTTACAATGAAAAACACATAATATAATTATAACCCATCTGTCAATAAAAATGTTGTCTCGCATTCTTAATATTAAAATAAACCTAGTTTTTGTTTTAAATTGGCCAATTGCATGCCAACAATAGATAATATTTTAAACACATGCATGTCCCATAACTCTACCATAACCAGCTTCTATAGTTAAGACGTTTATACTAATAAAAAATGAAAGCAGTGATACAAAGTGTTGATGGGTTAGCATTATTTTATTTAAAAGTAGGGATTACAGTTTGGAAAATCTGAAAATCAACATCTCTCAGAACTATGTACAGCGAAACACCGCTATAAAGACTTGAATTGGGACTTGGTAAAATTGGTAAATATTAAGTGCTCTACATTTGGGTTCTCAATTTCAGTGTGATCTTGATGGGAGAATCACTGTTACAGTAGTGATCATTCAAGCTACCAATCTACAATTGCTTAACTAAACAAATTAGTGCAGTATCATTATATTTCGCGGGGACGAATTTTCGCGCAAACTCCGTAAAAAAACAAATTCGCGGGGACATGAATTCGCTCAACTGTATTTTCCAATAAAGAAACACAGCGCGAAATACGCGAAAATTAAACCCGCGCGAAATTTGATGATTTGACTGTACACCTCTGCCACTAGTTTAATAATTAATAATGAAGTGAATTTATTTATTTTCTATGAATTCTAAATTTCGTGTACGTTTAATTTTACCAAAAACCACGGAATTTTCTGCCCCCGAAAAAATGCTTTTACATTGTACATTAAGTTGAACACAAATTTTATAGCAGATATAACTGACGAAATTACGGTTACTGTTGACAGGGCAATTATAGGACTGTCTTTGCTCGATCTAATAAATAAATATTGTCAAAATAAGCAATGAAAAGAATTTAACTACTAGCATATTCTGACAATTAGCACTACTTTAAATGCAAATTAGATGTCGTTAGCGTACAAAATGTAACAGGTCTCTATTGACCCAGGAATGATCTTACTAGCCAGGAATATCAAAACTGGTGTAAAAGACTACTCCAAGACAAAATCAAAAGAGAACCATAACACATTATTAAACTATTATTCTATTTTCTTGAATCGATCTCTCTTGGTGAGGTATACATGTATAGGTTTGTGAACTTGAATTCGCTTGAAAACAACTTCATGCGCACACCGCTATATCTGAAACTAAACCATGTATCGTCCGGTTGCGAGCAGATTGCGCACACTGCCAATGGACTGCCCAACTTGAGTCGCCCGCTCAGATTTATTTTTATTGTATGAACTGCTATAAAGAGATGGACCATTGTAACCATGTAACCACAACTTAACGGTGAAAATAATCTTATAAAATAGTCTTTTGTAACCAGTGAAACTATCCCAAAATATTTCGCCTTGATTTTTTTCACCTTGTAACCAGTGTAACCATTGTAACCATGTAACCGCAACTTTACTGTGAAAATAATCTTATAAAATATTCTTTAAGATATCTTTGTAACCACGTGTAACCGCATGTAACCGCTAGGTAACCAGTGAAACTAGCCCAAAATAATTCGCCTTGGTTTTTTTAACCTTGTAACCAGTGTAACCAATGTAACCATGTAACTGCAACTTAACTGTGAAAATAATCTTATAAAATATTCTTTAAGATACCTTTGTAACCACGTGTAACCGCATGTAACCACTATGTAACCAGTGAAACTGGCCCAAAATCAATCGCCTAAATTTTTTTCACCTTGTAACCAGTGTAACCATTGTAACCATGTAACCACAATTTAACTGTGAAAATAATCTCATTAAATATTCTTTACGATACGTTTGTAACCATATGTAACCGCATGTAACCGCTATGTAACCAGTGAAACCAGCCTTAAATAATTCGCCTTGATTTTTCTCATCTTGTAACCAGTGTAACCATTGTAACCATGTAACCGCAACTTTACTGTGAAAATAATCTTCTAAAATATTCTTTAATCTACCTTTGTAACCATGTGTAACCGCATGTAACCACTATGTAACCAGTGAAACTAGCCCAAAATAATTCGCCTATTTTTTTTTCACCTTGTAACCAGTGTAACCATTGTAACCATGTAACCACAATTTAACTGTGAAAATAATCTCATTAAATATTCTTTACGATACGTTTGTAACCACATGTAACCGCATGTAACCACTATGTAACCAGTGAAACTAGCCCAAAATAATTCGCCTTGATTTTTTTCACCTTGTAACCAGTGTAACCAATGTAACCATGTAACCACAACTTAGCTGTGAAATTAATCTTCTAAAATATTCTTTAAGATACCTTTGTAACCATGTGTAACCGCATGTAACCACTATGTAACCAGTGAAACTAGCCCAAAATAATCGCCTAAATTTTTTTCACCTTGTAACCAGTGTAACCATTGTAACCATGTAACCACAATTTAACTGTGAAAATAATCTCATTAAATATTCTTTACGATACGTTTGTAACCACATGTAACCGCATGTAACCACTATGTAACCAGTGAAACTAGCCCAAAATAATTCGCCTTGATTTTTTTCACCTTGTAACCAGTGTAACCATTGTAACCATGTAACCGCAACTTTACTGTGAAAATAATCTTATAAAATATTCTTTAAGATATCTTTGCAACCACGTGTAACCGCATGTAACCGCTATGTAACCAGTGAAACTAGCCCAAAATAATTCGCCTAATTTTTTTTCACCTTGTAACCAGTGTAACCATTGTAACCATGTAACCACAATTTAACTGTGAAAATAATCTCATTAAATATTCTTTACGATACGTTTGTAACCACATGTAACCGCATGTAACCACTATGTAACCAGTGAAACTAGCCCAAAATAATTCGCCTTGATTTTTTTCACCTTGTAACCAGTGTAACCATTGTAACCATGTAACCGCAACTTTACTGTGAAAATAATCTTATAAAATATTCTTTAAGATACCTTTGTAACCACGTGTAACCGCATGTAACCACTATGTAACCAGTGAAACTAGCCCACAAAAATTCGCCTTGGTTTTTTTAACCTTGTAACCAGTGTAACCAATGTAACCATGTAACCGCAACTTTACTGTGAAAATAATCTTATAAAATATTCTTTAAGATACCTTTGTAACCACGTGTAACCGCATGTAACCACTATGTAACCAGTGAAACTAGCCTTAAATAATTCGCCTTGATTTTTTTCATCTTGTAACCAGTGTAACCATTGTAACCATGTAACCGCAACTTTACTGTGAAAATAATATTCTAAAATATTCTTTAAGATACCTATGTAACCACGTGTAACCGCATGTAACCACTATGTAACCAGTGAAACTAGCCCAAAATAATTCGTCTAAAATTTTTTTCACCTTGTAACCAGTGTAAACAATGTAACCATGTAACCACAACTTAGCTGTGAAAATAATCTTATAAAATATTCTTTAAGATACCTTTGTAACCACGTGTAACCGCATGTAACCACTATGTAACCAGTGAAACCAGCCCAAAATAATTCGCCTAATTTTTTTTCACCTTGTAACCAGTGTAACTATTGTAACCATGTAACCACAATTTAACTGTGAAAATAATCTCATTAAATATTCTTTACGATACGTTTGTAACCACATGTAACCGCATGTAACCACTATGTAACCAGTGAAACTAGCCCAAAATAATTCGCCTTGATTTTTTTCACCTTGTAACCAGTGTAACCATTGTAACCATGTAACCGCAACTTTACTGTGAAAATAATCTTATAAAATATTCTTTAAGATACCTTTGTAACCACGTGTAACCGCATGTAACCACTATGTAACCAGTGAAACTAGCCCAAAATAATTCGCCTTGATTTTTTTCACCTTGTAACCAGTGTAACCAATGTAACCATGTAACCGCAACTTAACTGTGAAAATAATCTTATAAAATATTCTTTAAGATACCTTTGTAACCACGTGTAACCGCATGTAACCGCTATGTAACCAGTGAAACTAGCCCAAAATAATTCGCCTAATTTTTTTTCACCTTGTAACCAGTGTAACCATTGTAACCATGTAACCACAATTTAACTGTGAAAATAATCTCATTAAATATTCTTTAAGATACGTTTGTAACCACGTGTAACCGCATGTAACCACTATGTAACCAGTGAAACTAGCCCAAAATAATTCGCCTAAATTTTTTTTCACCTTGTAACCAGTGTAACCATTGTAACCATGTAACCACAATTTAACTTTGAAAATAATCTCATTAAATATTCTTTAAGATACCTTTGTAACCACGTGTAACCGCATGTAACCACTATGTAACCAGTGAAACTAGCCCAAAATCAATCGCCTTGATTTTTTTCACCTTGTAACCAGTGTAACCAATGTAACCATGTAACCGCAACTTAACTGTGAAAATAATCTTATAAAATATTCTTTAAGATACCTTTGTAACCACGTGTAACCGCATGTAACCACTATGTAACCAGTGAAACTAGCCCAAAATAATTCGCCTTGATTTTTTTCACCTTGTAACCAGTGTAACCAATGTAACCATGTAACCACAACTTAGCTGTGAAAATAATCTTCTAAAATATTCTTTAAGATACCTTTGTAACCATGTGTAACCGCATGTAACCACTATGTAACCAGTGAAACTAGCCCAAAATAATCGCCTAAATTTTTTTCACCTTGTAACCAGTGTAACCATTGTAACCATGTAACCACAATTTAACTGTGAAAATAATCTCATTAAATATTCTTTACGATACGTTTGTAACCACATGTAACCGCATGTAACCACTATGTAACCAGTGAAACTAGCCCAAAATAATTCGCCTTGATTTTTTTCACCTTGTAACCAGTGTAACCATTGTAACCATGTAACCGCAACTTTACTGTGAAAATAATCTTATAAAATATTCTTTAAGATACCTTTGTAACCACGTGTAACCGCATGTAACCACTATGTAACCAGTGAAACTAGCCCAAAATAATTCGCCTTGATTTATTTTTTTCACCTTGTAACCAGTGTAACCATTGTAACCATGTAACCACAATTTAACTGTGAAAATAATCTCATTAAATATTCTTTACGATACGTTTGTAACCACGTGTAACCGCATGTAACCACTATGTAACCAGTGAAACTAGCCCAAAATAATTCGCCTTGATTTTTTTTCACCTTGTAACCAGTGTAACCATTGTAACCATGTAACCGCAACTTTACT
>JAZAYU010000753.1:44218-127482 GCA_038501625.1 Corbicula japonica | reverse complement strand
TAAAGGGACTTACATGACATTTAAATATCTGCGAACATGAACCGCTGATCATTGTCTATTAAGTGCTTACTATTTGTAAAATTATGATGTCTAAACTGATAGATATAAGGTACAATTGTGGCAAACACTAAGTCAGTTAGTGTTTAATAAGTGAAGTTTTAACAATTAAGAAAACCAGTCGCTTAGCTAGGCTCTATTATCTTACGGTTTCTTATTTGTTAAACCTTCACTTAATAAAAACCAACTATGGCTTAAATTTAAGGACCAGTTAATGTCTTCAAACCGCAATGGTTCCAGCTTTATATTAGAATCCTACTTCTGACACAGGTATATCAGATAACTGATGTATAGTTTTTTTAATCTGAAAGAAATTGATAAAAATCCAAAACGTTTTATGCCATTTATTCATAAATTTCATCTATAGGTTAATGGCTGCATTGATATAAATGAAGATAATTTAAAATCATATTGTTGTACACAAGTCATCATCAATCAATAAATAAAAATCAAATTGATACATATACTTCTATAATAATTATGTTCAATCAATATATAAATGTACAGTGAATATTTTAAGTTAATATATACTCGTTTTGTCAGAGTCAGTGATGCAGAATCATTGCCACAGCAGTAACATGGTTGTGCAACCGAGTTAGGAAACACTACATACAAGTTGTGGCTGTCAAAAATAGTTTGACTTTATTATAAATACTTGTAAATCAATGTTAAAATTTAACTAAATTTATAGTATTTTATAACTATTTGAGCAATAATTGTCTCGATATGATGAACATTTACACCAAGTTATTTTAAAATCCAATAAGAAACAACAAATTTACAGCTTGGAAATGAAAATGCTATTTTTAGTAACAGTGACCTTGACCTAAGACCTACCCGCATGGGTATTGTACACAACACACCCCATGTCATGGTGAACATTTATTTAAAGTTATTTTTAAATCACTTCATTCATTAGGAAGTTGCAGCCCAGACAAGAAAATTTTATTATTAGCAACAGTGACCTTGACCTTGGACAAACAGGCATGGGTATTTAACGCAAAACAACATTGTGTTTTGGTAAACATTTGAGCCAAGTTATTTTAAAATCCAATGAGAAATAAAAAAATTACAGCCTGAACAACATTTTTCTATTTTAAGTAACAGTTACGTAGTTTTTGACCCAAGATGACCCATATTCAAACTCGTCCAATTAATAACTGGGACATATGTTCTGACCAAGTTTCGTTAAAATCGGACAAGCAGAGCAAAAATGTGACCACTTAAGTGTTAACAAGAAAATTCTAATTTTAGTAACAGTGACCTTGACCTTGGACCAACAGGCATGGGTATTGTACTCTACACAATGCCTTGTCATAGTTATCATGTGTGCCAAGTTATTTTGAAATCCAATGAGAAATAACAATTTTACAGCCAAGACAAGATTTTTATATTTTTAGTAACAGTGACCTAGTTTTTGACCCCAGATGACCCATATTCGAACTGCTCCAAGTAATTACTGGGACATAAGTCCTGAATAAATTTCTTGACAATCGGAGCAAAAATGCGACCACGAGTGTTAACAAGAAAATTCTATTTTTAGTAACAGCGACCTTGACTTTAGACCAACTGACATGGGTATTGTACTCGACACACCGTCTTGTCATGGTGAACATTTGTACCAAGTTATTTTAAAATCCAATGAGAAATAACAAATTTACAGCAAAAACAAGATAATTCTATTTTTAGTAACAGTGACCTAGTTTTTGGACCCAGATGACCCATATTAGAACTCGTCGAGAAATTACTGGGACAGACATTCTGACCAAGTTTCATGACAATTGGAGCAAAAATTTGACCGCTAGTGTTAACAATAAAATTCTATTTTTAGTAACAGTGACCTAGTTTTTGTACCCAGATGACCCATATTCGAACTCATTGGGACAAACATCCAGACCAAGTTTCATGACAATCGGAGCAAAAATGTGACCGCCAGAGTGTTAACAAGAAAATTCTATTTTTAGTAACAGTGTCCTAGTTTTTGGACCCTGATGACCCATATTTGAACTCGTCCGAAAAATCATTGGGACAATCGGAGCAAAAATGTGACCGCTAGAGTGTTAACAAGAAAATTCTATTTTTAGTAACACTTACAGTGACCTAGTTTTTGGACCCAGATGACCCATATTCGAACTCGTTCAAGAAATCATTGGTACAAACATCCTGACCAAGTTTTAAAACAATCAGGGCAAAAATGTGACCGCTAGAGTGTTAACGAACTAAGTGTGGACGGACGCCGGCCATTGATCGATCCTAATAACTCACCCTGAGCCTACGGCTCGGGTGAGCTAAAAAACAACAATTGATTAATCACCTGTAACATGTAACAGATAGACTGTTTAATTTGTGCAACTCTTTTTTTGTGCAACTCTTTATCAATTTAAGCAATTTAGCAGGAAATACTGAAATAATGAATGTGAACAGTTTTGTTGCATTTGCTATTTAATTGTATAAAACGAACTTGTATGTCACGTGACTGTCTAGTTATCAAGAACGTACTGTACATTATTTCTGTATACATTTTACATGTACAATTTTACTCTGATATACTCTAAGGAATAAAAATACTAAATTTCGAAATATGTTTTTGTCAGCAATCGATAATTATATACATGTATGTACATGAGAAATATATAAAACTAGGCATCATTGTTGAAACTGATTTATGTTGTTTAATGATAAATTATTTCATTATATATATTTATATATTACTTTCTTATTTAACAATATGTTGTTCTGACTGTGTAGTTTTAGAAAATGCGCACATGAACGTATATTGTTTTCAAGTCGTTAAACTTTACATTTCAACTACTAATATTTTGGAAAATCAATTATGTTTGTGGTTTTTTTTTTCTAAACATGTAAATCACATGTACATACATGTATATACATGAGAAATGTGTAAAGTTCCTCTTTGGCAAATAGTTCATTACACACCGTGTCGTTTTGTGTTGTTTTTTTTATGTTGTAAATTAAATAAAGTGTTTATCAAATAATTTATGGTTTGCTATTTTTATTACACAGTCTTGTTTTTCAGAGTCAGTGATGCCTCCCAACTCCACCATCTTAAATCTTGTAATAGTGATAATGTCGGCGTTGTATTGATCACGTTCACAATCACCCACCACTCCTCCTCGGATGGTCCCAGACACCTGTCTAACTCCACCGTGACCGGATGTTGCAGCCCGCCAACACTGAGCAACAGTTCTCTCCACTCCTGGGATGTCATTGTAATCCACTTGAGTTCGAGATGCTGTAGCTGAGTTAATGTAGGAATGGTTTGTATCATCTCCTGGCAGGATGTCATGTACTGTAACGTTAATGATGATAGGACCGGTGCTGCACGTAGATCTTGCCACAATGTGGCGCTGGCTCTGGCTGTCATCTCTCCCAGTGGCAGGAACTCGAGCTTCTCCAGACATGCTGGATTCACGTGTAGCTCTCTACATGGTACGTGGACAAGATGCAGCATCTTCAGCTCGTTGAGACGATGTAGGTCCAAGGTGACGTCACAATCACGGTACTGACGCCTGTGGTCCGAGCGGTGTATCCTCTCCAGCTTGAGCTGTGTCAGTGTTGTGGTCTGGCTGATATAAGCATAGAGACATTTAAGGTTACTGTGAGTCATGTGAACGTCCTCAAGATACAATGATTGTAAGCATGTCAGTCCTGTGAGCGCCGTTATACTGATATCGGACAGAGAGATATCTGCTGATAGTGTCAGACATTTCAATGTACGGGCTGATTCAGTGAGGATGTCAGCCAGCCATACTGGTTCCTCGTCACAGCCGTCTACTCTCAATGTCTCCAGGGAGGTGAACACACCAGGATCCAGCGACTGCATGAACACAAAGGGATGATCATCGGACAACATGGAGGCTACTATCTTCTCGTTTAATGATACTTGTGGAGATTTCCCGATACTTTCATTAACTTGCATTATTGATTTCAAAGCATTTACATCGTATGTTAGGCTGTGTTTATCGAGCACGAAATAAAGAGGGATGGGACATCTGTCATTTCCATTTCTCAAACTTTCTTGTATACACTCTAACTGCATTGACTGGTAAGATTTCATTGATTTCCAAGCGTCATCATACACATTAATATACATGTATGTCCTATAATTGACGCATACAGAATCGTCAAGGTCAACGATCATCTGCAGCTCACCGGAAATACATGTATATACTTCCGGATTAATACCACATACAAAAACAAATACATTGGACATTTCTAATATGCCTGAAAGAGAGGAACAAACATCAAGAATGGTTGATTTTACAGATTCGTTTTGCCATTCAGACGTTATATAAATAGCGGAGAAGTATTCTTGTACAGACTTGTGCTGAAAGAAAACATGATATCGTTTTACTGCGATTATGCTGCTGTCCTTGGTTTGACACAACAGTCCAACTTTTAAACAGAACTCGATTTCTTGCTCGGTCATGTACTGGGTGACAATTCTTTTATCAAATATCAAAGATGATTCTCTTTTCTCGCTAAATAAAGTGTAAAAAGCCAATTTCCCAAGCTTCAATAATAGGAGGTAATAACGTTTACATGTCTCGTTCTCGTTCATACAGTTCGGGACTGGCGCGTTATCGTTTGTCTGTACATGTATATCCGGTAAGTCCTTCTTGTTAACGCCACGTTTAAGTGTAAATTCAGTAATGTTACTATAAATTTCACATTTTGATTTGCCAATGGGAAGACCACCAAAGAACAAACACATAAGCTGAAGCAGAATGTACGGAATGTAAATAATATTCCCGATTTGAACTTTCTTGACGTCTTCATCGAAATCTGCAGCGCTTTTCTCTGCTAAGTTCAAGTTTCTTTCATTAAGTATTTCGATCGCGTTTTCCTCTAGCTGCTTGCGTGTTTCGTTACCAAGCATGGATATTTCCACACGTCGATCAATATGGTTTGGCGACAGTCCTACAGTTCCAATCTTCCAGTCTCTGGTCGTCGTTAACACCGTGCAGCTGTCCGGATGATTGTTGTGCGGTACCTCGGGTTTTCTTGTACAGTCGCCTGGATGAGCCCACTCATCCAGGCCGTCCAGGATTATAAGGCATTTTTTCTTCTGTAACATTCTTTGAACGAACTCTTTTGTGTACTGCGTGTTTCTGGACAATTTTTCTGACACCATATGCATAATCAAGTCATCCAGATTGCATTGCTGTTTGTTTTGATAGTCCCTTAAATGAAGCAGGAAAACCAAGTCAAAATATTTCATTGCGCTTAAGTCCTCGCCGTAATATTTCTTTTTCAATGACTTTAGAGGTGAGTGACTTTGGCACCAGGTCATGGTAAGCTTCTGTGAAAGCGAGGTCTTCCCAAATCCAGCGTTCGCCGTAATATATATCTTTCTGTATCGAACATTTCTGCTGACGAATAAGTCACTTACTGTAATTTTCTCCTTTTCTTGCCCATTATTTCCCGACGTTTTATCTTCCTTCTCAGTATTCTTGCCCGGCCCAAAATGATAAGGTTGTTTAAAGGCCCACATAGTCGGTAGGACATACAAGTCCTCAATCGGGACATCGTGTTCATCCACCAGAGGGGATGCTGGAATGCGGGACTCATTTCCTCGATAGTAAGTGATGAGGTCTTCTTTTAGGTCTGTAACAAAGCAATTTTTTTTGAAATCTAGGTATATGCACACGCTCGGGTTCGCAATATAACAACAACATTTATATATACTGTTTTATAATAACAACCTTCAGTATTACCGATATAACACCAGGTTAATGTGCTTCTTTCAAGTTAAAAAAAGCTTAATTATTACAAATATTTTTTCAGTAAAACAGTTAAATCATTTCTACTTTCAATTCATTGCGCTTATATCCTTGAATTTGTCAAAATGGCTTCACTAAACATTGTAGGACATTGTGAGGTTCTTCTTGCATATATATTCATGTTCTTGTATTCCTTGAACTGAATCAGATTTACATGATTAACAACTACATGTTTATTTACTATTTAGCGATACTAACGTTTCTATTTGTGAGATATATTTGTTGCAATAAATACGCGCAATTGGTTATTTTTTGTCATAATCGGTACTAAAAAATCTTAAAGTACGAAAAGTAATTTTCAATCCATTAACAATTATAGTAGGTTATCGATACGTTAACCTATAGATGCTTTTATATTAAATTTTGAGGGCATGAAAATATTGCGGTCATATATAAAATGGCATTTACGTGGGTTCTAAAATTCGTGGTATTCTGTATTTCGTGGGTAAATAACCAACTTGAAGGTTGACGCGGAAATCGTGCCAGAAATAGATTTTTTTTACATTTTGAAAGATATGATTAAACATGTACTCTTTTCAAAACAAGTTAGTGTTTCTAAAAATGCCATCTAAATTCTGATTGGCTACCTTCAAGAACAATGTTATTTTTAATGAAACAATGTCATATTAATTATTTCAAGGATTACAGTATTTACCTGTAGAACTGACTTCTTGTTTGGTAGAACACGCCCCCATGTCTTCAGCAGTAGTAAGGTTCAGTTCAACACGGCCTACACCTGAAAGACATGTATCTTTGTCATTATGCATAAATGATATTTTAAAACTAGCAGCCTTACAATTGTTTTAGAATTGCCGTTTTATTCGAATTCAAATTTCATATATTTTAAAGAAGATATGTCCAGCCGAGAACACTTTTTATTCAGAATTAAGCAATCTTTCAACACTAACAAACATTAATGCACATACCATATGAAGTGCTTTATATTTCATCAGGAGTATGTTTCATCCGCCAACAACACTAATGAAACAAGTTGTGTTCCTGAACTTATTGGTTGAATGATTACTAGTACTTAATTCGCAATACTGTGTACATGCTAAATATACAAGACTTTAATATCTTAACTGGATGTTATTAAAGTCTTGGTGTCTCAATTCACTTTAGTACAGAAAAGTCTTAAAAAAATAAAAATTGAAATAATACATTTTTAATGCATGTGTATTAACGTAAAGAGTGTTCTTGTTCATCTCTGACTTATTAAACGTGTTCATTTATAACATTTAACAGGGCCGCCGATTTTCCACGGAAATGCGCGGATTTGGGGTCCGCCGGGACCAATTTCGAGATCGATGCAAATCCGAGAAAAAAATGTGGGGGGGGGGATGAAAGAATTGCATGAAATAATTTATCCCCTCAGACCCCCAACTCCACCACCATCTCCACGTCCCCAGTTTTCTATGGGTCATTTCCACAAATATTCACAGTACTGTTGCTTTCGCCAGGTCTCTACCCAAGCTGGATCAGCCGCTGATTCAAAATAATATAAACGGACAGCAGTCATTGATACAATCGAGGAAAATTAAATATTAGTTAAAGATGTACGTACCAAATATACAATCCTGTTCCGAGAAGAACTACTTGTAATTATTCAAATCAAATACAGGAAAAAAATAAATATCTATGTGTACAGTAATTGCACCGCATTAAAAGTAATGTAACGACGCGTAATAAATAATGCTGTACAAATAAAAGTCTCCTCCTGTTCTTAACAGGGATTAAATTCTATCACTTAAAAAGATAACTTTAAACTCAGTGTTACATGTAGCCTTTCAGTCACTTTACTCATAGCTCGTTAAGCGTGGTGTGCGCACGCTGACGGTCTTAATGGATTAAATATATGATACAATAAGAAACTGCGCATGACACCACGCCCCCTGTCAAACTGCTGGCAAATAAGCAAACAACGATGTGCACATGAGGCGATGAAATAACTGATTGTAATTTTGCTTCCCTGTTGCAATTTCAGAGTTGTTTGTAAAATGACCGTTTAATTACTGTATTCATAATGTAGACCTACACATATTTTAACTAACCTTTAGTTTTTTTAAAGGACGTTTCATGATGTAGACCTACACATATTTTAACAAGCCTTTGGTTTGTTGAATGACCGTTACCATGATGTAGACCTACACATATTTTAACAAGCCTTTGGTTTGTTTAACGGCCGTTGCCATGATGTACACCTTCACATATTTTAACTAGCGTTTGGTTTATTTAACGGCCGTTGCCATGATGTAGACCTACACATATTTTAACAAGCTTTTGGCTTGTTTAATGACCGTTACCATGATGTAGACCTACGCATATTTTACTAGCCTTTGGTTTGTTTAATGACCGTTACCATGATGTAGACCTACACATATTTTAACTAGCGTTTGGTTTGTTTAATGACCGTTACCATGTTGTAGACCTACACATATTTTAACTAGAGTTTGGTTTGTTTAATGACCGTTACCATGATGTAGACCTACACATATTTTAACAAGCCTTTGGTTTTTTTAACGGCCGTTGCCATGATGTACACCTTCACATATTTTAACTAGCGTTTGGTTTATTTAACGGCCGTTGCCATGATGTAGACCTACACATATTTTAACAAGCCTTTGGTTTGTTTAATGACCGTTACCATGATGTAGACCTACACATATTTTAACTAGCCTTTGGTTTGTTTAATGACCGTTACCTTGATGTAGACCTACACATATTTTAACTAGCGTTTGGTTTGTTTAATGACCGTTACCATGTTGTAGACCTACACATATTTTAACTAGCGTTTGGTTTGTTTAATGACCGTTACCATGATGTAGACCTACACATATTTTAACTAGCGTTTGGTTTGTTTAACGGCCGTTACCATGATGTAGACCTACACATATTTTAACTAGCCTTTTATTTTTAATGACGGTTACCATGATGTTGACCTACACATATTTTAACTAGCGTTTGGTTTGTTTAATGACCGTTACCATGATGTAGACCTACACATATTTTAACTAGCCTTTGTTTTTTTAACGACCGTTAACATGATGTAGACCTACACATATTTTAACTAGCGTGTGGTTTGTTTAATGACCGTTACCATGATGAAGACCTACACATATTTTAACTAGAGTTTGGTTTGTTTAATGACCGTTACCATGATGTAGATATACTCATATTTCAACTAGCCTTTGGTTTGATTTGACGGCCGTTACCATGATGTAGATATACTCATATTTTAACTAGCCTTAGGTTTTTATGACGGTTACTATGATGTAGACCTACACATATTTTAACTAGCCTTTGGTTTTTATGACGGTTACTATGATGTAGACCTACACATATTTTAACTAGCTTTTTGTTTTTTATGACGGTTACTATGATGTAGACCTACACATATTTTAACTAGCTTTTGGTTTTTTATGACGGTTACTATGATGTAGTACTACACATATTTTAACTAGCTTTTGGTTTTTTATGACGGTTACTATGATGTAGACCTACACATATTTTAACTAGCCTTTGGTTTTTTATGACGGTTACCATGATATAGACCTACACATATTCCAACTAGCCTTTGATTTTTAATGACGGTTATCATGATGTTGACCTACACATATTTTAACTAACCTTTAGTTTTTTTAACGGCCGTTTCATGATGTAGACCTACACATATTTTAACTAGCGTTTGATTTGTTTAACGGCCGTTGCCATGATGTACACCTACACATATTTTAACTAGCGTTTGGTTTATTTAACGGCCGTTGCCATGATTTAGACCTACACATATTTTAACAAGTCTTTGGTTTGCTCAATCATCTAGCGCACGAAATTGGTCTTAAAAATTGAACCGTTGTAATTTTGTAACCTAACAGAAGCGTTGGTTACACTGGTTACTTAACTTTTTTTTCAATCTTGTTAAACTATCCTAATAAGCGGCTCAAACATGTTCTTTGATCATCTATGATATAAGGTTATATAGAAACGTTGGGAATATCAGAAAATAAAATGAACGCGAATTATTTCGGGCTAGTTTCACTGGTTACATAGTGGTTACATGCGGTTACACGTGGTTACAAACGTATCTTAAAGAATATTTTATAAGATTATTTTCACAGTTAACTTGTGGTTACATGGTTACAATGGTTACACTGGTTACAAGGTGAAAAAAAATGAAGGCAAAATATTTTGGGCTAGTTTCACTGGTTACATAGTGGTTACATGCGGTTACACGTGGTTACAAAGGTATCTTAAAGAATATTTAATGAGAATATTTTTACAGTTAAGTTGTGGTTACATGGTTACAATGGTTACACTGGTTACAAGGTGAAAAAAAATAGGCGAATTATTTTGGGCTAGTTTCACTGGTTACATAGTGGTTACATGCGGTTACATGTGGTTACAAAGGTATCTTAAAGAATATTTTATAAGATTATTTTCACAGTTAAGTTGCAGTTACATGGTTACAATGGTTACACTGGTTACAAGGTGAAAAAAATGAAGGCGAATTATTTTGGGCTAGTTTCACAGGTTACATAGTGGTTACATGCGGTTACATGTGGTTACAAAGGTATCTTAAAGAATATTTTATAAGATTATTTTCACAGTTAAGTTGCAGTTACATGGTTACAATGGTTACACTGGTTACAAGGTGAAAAAAATCAAGGCGAATTATTTTGGGCTAGTTTCACTGGTTACATAGTGGTTACATGCGGTTACATGTGGTTACAAACGTATCGTAAAGAATATTTTATAAGATTATTTTCACAGTTAAGTTGCGGTTACATGGTTACAATGGTTACAGTGGTTACAAGATGAAAAAAATCAAGGCGAATTATTTAAGGCTGGTTTCACTGGTTACATAGTGGTTACATGCGGTTACACGTGGTTACAAAGGTATCTTAAAGAATATTTTATACGATTATTTTCACAGTTAAGTTGCAGTTACATGGTTACAATGGTTACACTGGTTACAAGGTGAAAAAAATGAAGGAGAATTATTTTGGGATAGTTTCAATGGTTACATAGTGGTTACATGCGGTTACACGTGGTTTCAAAGGTATCTTAAAGAATATTTTATAAGATTATTTTCACAGTTAAGTTGTGGTTACATGGTTACAATGGTTACACTGGTTACAATGTAAAAAAAATGAAGGCAAAATATTTTGGGCTAGTTTCACTGGTTACATAGTGGTTACATGCGGTTACACGTGGTTACAAAGGTATCTTAAAGAATATTTAATGAGAATATTTTCACAGTTAAGTTGTGGTTACATGGTTACAATGGTTACACTGGTTACAAGGTGAAAAAAAAATAGGCGAATTATTTTGAGCTAGTTTCACTGGTTACATAGTGGTTACATGCGGTTACATGTGGTTACAAAGGTATCTTAAAGAATATTTTATAAGATTATTTTCACAGTTAAGTTGCAGTTACATGGTTACAATGGTTACACTGGTTACAAGGTGAAAAAAAATGAAGGAGAATTATTTTGGGATAGTTTCAATGGTTACATAGTGGTTACATGCGGTTACACGTGGTTACAAAGGTATCTTAAAGAATATTTTATAAGATTATTTTCACAGTTAAGTTGTGGTTACATGGTTACAATGGTTACACTGGTTACAATGTAAAAAAAAATGAAGGCAAAATATTTTGGGCTAGTTTCACTGGTTACATAGTGGTTACATGCGGTTACACGTGGTTACAAAGGTATCTTAAAGAATATTTAATGAGAATATTTTCACAGTTAAGTTGTGGTTACATGGTTACAATGGTTACACTGGTTACAAGGTGAAAAAGTGAAGGGGAATTATTTTGGGCTAGTTTCACTGGTTACATAGTGGTTACATGCAGTTACATGTGGTTACAAAGGTATCTTAAAGAATATTTTATAAGATTATTTTCACAGTTAAGTTGTGGTTACATGGTTACAATGGTTACACTGGTTACAAGGTGAAAAAAAATGAAGGCAAAATATTTTGGGCTAGTTTCACTGGTTACATAGTGGTTACATGCGGTTACACGTGGTTACAAAGGTATCTTAAAGAATATTTAATGAGAATATTTTCACAGTTAAGTTGTGGTTACATGGTTACAATGGTTACACTGGTTACAAGGTGAAAAAAATGAAGGCGAATTATTTTGGGCTAGTTTCACTGGTTACATAGTGGTTACATGCGGTTACATGTGGTTACAAAGGTATCTTAAAGAATATTTTATAAGATTATTTTCACAGTTAAGTTGCAGTTACATGGTTACAATGGTTACACTGGTTACAAGGTGAAAAAAATGAAGGAGAATTATTTTGGGCTAGTTTCACTGGTTACATAGTGGTTACATGCGGTTACACGTGGTTACAAAGGTATCTTAAAGAATATTTTATAAGATTATTTTCACAGTTAAGTTGTGGTTACATGGTTACAATGGTTACACTGGTTACAATGTAAAAAAAAATGAAGGCAAAATATTTTGGGCTAGTTTCACTGGTTACATAGTGGTTACATGCGGTTACACGTGGTTACAAAGGTATCTTAAAGAATATTTAATGAGAATATTTTCACAGTTAAGTTGTGGTTACATGGTTACAATGGTTACACTGGTTACAAGGTGAAAAAGTGAAGGGGAATTATTTTGGGCTAGTTTCACTGGTTACATAGTGGTTACATGCGGTTACATGTGGTTACAAAGGTATCTTAAAGAATATTTTATAAGATTATTTTCACAGTTAAGTTGCAGTTACATGGTTACAATGGTTACACTGGTTACAAGGTGAAAAAAATCAAGGCGAATTATTTTGGGCTAGTTTCACTGGTTACATAGTGGTTACATGCGGTTACATGTGGTTACAAACGTATCGTAAAGAATATTTAATGAGATTATTTTCACAGTTAAGTTGCAGTTACATGGTTACAATGGTTACACTGGTTACAAGGTGAAAAAAATCAAGGCGAATTATTTTGGGCTAGTTTCACTGGTTACATAGTGGTTACATGCGGTTACATGTGGTTACAAAGGTATCTTAAAGAATATTTTATAAGATTATTTTCACAGTTAAGTTGCGGTTACATGGTTACAATGGTTACACTGGTTACAAGATGAAAAAAATCAAGGCGAATTATTTAAGGCTGGTTTCACTGGTTACATAGTGGTTACATGCGGTTACACGTGGTTACAAAGGTATCTTAAAGAATATTTTATACGATTATTTTCACAGTTAAGTTGCAGTTACATGGTTACAATGGTTACACTGGTTACAAGGTGAAAAAAAAATAGGCGAATTATTTTGGGCTAGTTTCACTGGTTACATAGTGGTTACATGCGGTTACATGTGGTTACAAAGGTATCTTAAAGAATATTTTATAAGATTATTTTCACAGTTAAGTTGCAGTTACATGGTTACAATGGTTACACTGGTTACAAGGTGAAAAAAATGAAGGCGAATTATTTTGGGCTAGTTTCACTGGTTACATAGTGGTTACATGCGGTTACATGTGGTTACAAAGGTATCTTAAAGAATATTTTATAAGATTATTTTCACAGTTAAGTTGCAGTTACATGGTTACAATGGTTACACTGGTTACAAGGTGAAAAAAAATGAAGGAGAATTATTTTGGGATAGTTTCAATGGTTACATAGTGGTTACATGCGGTTACACGTGGTTACAAAGGTATCTTAAAGAATATTTTATAAGATTATTTTCACAGTTAAGTTGCGGTTACATGGTTACAATGGTTACACTGGTTACAAGGTGAAAAAAATGAAGGCAAAATATTTTGGGCTAGTTTCACTGGTTGCATAGTGGTTACATGCGGTTACACGTGGTTACAAAGGTATCTTAAAGAATATTTAATGAGAATATTTTCACAGTTAAGTTGTGGTTACATGGTTACAATGGTTACACTGGTTACAAGGTGAAAAAAAAATAGGCGAATTATTTTGGGCTAGTTTCACTGGTTACATAGTGGTTACATGCGGTTACATGTGGTTACAAAGGTGTCTTAAAGAATACTTCATAAGATTATTTTTCCAGTTAAGTTGCGGTTACATGGTTACAATGGTTACACTGGTTACAAGGTTAAAAATCAAGGCGAATTATTTTGGGCTAGTTTCACTGGTTACATAGTGGTTACATGCGGTTACACGTGGTTACAAAGGTATCTTAAAGAATATTTTATAAGATTTTTTTCACAGTTAAGTTGCGGTTACATGGTTACATTGGTTACACTGGTTACAAGGTGAAAAAAATTAAGGCGAAATATTTTGGGCGAGTTTCACTGGTTACATAGTGGTTACATGCGGTTACACGTGGTTACAAATGTATCTTTAAGAATATTTAATGAGAATATTTTCACAGTTAAGTTGTGGTTACGTGGTTACAATGGTTACACTGGTTACAAGGTGAAACAAAAATTTAAGCGAATTATTTTGGGCTAGTTTCACTGGTTACATAGTGGTTACATGCGGTTACACGTGGTTACAAAGGTATCTTAAAGAATATTTCATAAGATTATTTTCACAGTTAAGTTGCGGTTACATGGTTACATTGGTTACACTGGTTACAAGGTGAAACAAATAAATGCGAATTATTTTGGGCTTGTTTCACTGGTTACATAGCGGTTACATGCGGTTACACGTGGTTACAAAGGCGTCTTAAATAACATTTTATAAGATTATTTTTACAGTTAAGTTGTGGTTTAACGGTTACATTGGTTACACTGGTTACAAGGTAAAAAAATAAAGGTGAATTATTTCGGGCAAGTTTCAGTGGTAACATAGTGGTAACTGGTATTTTTTTATTGTTCTTATAACTGCCTAAATATGGAAAATACGTACGTCGGTTACAGGGAGTTATAGTGTTATAACATAAATATAAGTAATGGTAACTATATTTGATTTCAATAATCTTTTCTTAATTATTAATACGATTTAAACATATCTGGAACAAACAAGAGTGTAGAAAAGGCTTCTATTTGATGAGTGATAACTTCTCGCTACGGTGTAATATCGTGGTGAATCCCGCTACATTGCATTGTATTGCATCTTCGTTCACACGGACAAAACTTTGCAATCTATTTGAACGGCTCTTTACAAGTAACTAAACTATTCCAAGACACGTTTAAGATCTAAGAAAAATTGTGACGTTATCAGGATTCGAACCAACGACCAGCAGAACCTGGAGTCAACAACATAATGTCGAAGAACGGACTAGACCACTTGACTAATGCGGTATTTGTATGAATGGAACATCAGTCCGAATATAAACTTGTTCTAATAAAATCTTTGCCGGGGGGATGTGGGCACAGACCCCCTTCACAAAAAATGTAGAGTAGAAGAAAGGGAGTAGCGCGTTTGGCGTTACCGCACTTCTTTACTCAACCATGCCACCTATATAGCTATAGCTGTTTAATTTGACTGAAAACTGTACACTGTTACAGACGGGAATCTTTTTTAAAAGAGAGAAAGTCGAGTTTATTTTTTTTTTCTCAGTGAACCGCGACCGCCCACTCCGAACTCTACGTTTTACATTCTTAAAGCTAAAAGCGGGATTTGTGTATTTCATTTTAATAATGCATAGATTTTGATTACTAAAATAGACCAGGTGTACGTCTATGCGCTGTCTACGGTACAATACTAGGCCTAAACCCCATCCAAGTGATCTCTAAAAGATTAGAATTGTTCATATTATGTCACATCTATCTCATCTACAACATATTTCCCACAATGCGGATAATTAAATTCTTAAGTTGTCATCTATTTATACGTTACAATTACGATTAAACAATAAAAATACGAAAACAATTCACTGCAGTATTTGCGTTAGTCTGGTTCCCATCGTTCTGTTAACTGTGCCGGGCCCGGTCGATAAGACACTTCCGTGCCGATAACGTAACAAGTACATATGTGTGCTCAAACCAAGCGAAACATTAGACGGGTCTCAGATTTTATCGAATGTCACGCCGGGGGAACTCTGATATGGAACTCGTCTTGCGCTCCCGATAAAATCATATCAGCCGTATTATTTCATAAAATGTTCGAAGATCGGCCTACAGTTCTGTTCAAATCCTTCGCATTCAACATCGTTGTTTCAGTCAATTTTGAACTGATCAAAAAGAGACAAATAAAATTTTGTTCGTGATTCAAGGGAGGGTCGAATAGCATTCGATTTTTTCCGGGAAATGGTCCCTAATTTATGTGATCGATGGAAATATAGGATCACCTCCTTTTTCGGTGTCAATTTTCCGTCTGATATGGAACCCAGGAAGCGGCTGATATGATTTTATCGGGAGCGCAAGACGAGTTCAAGAGCAGAGTTCCCCCGGCGTGCATGTAAAAGTACAGTAGTTTTATAACTTGTACCCGTCCACTGCTAGGTGCGAAATGGACGAGTTTATTTTTAAAAATAGGATGTCATTTCTAAAAATGAACCCGTCCGTTTCCTGCTGCCCATTGCCGCAGGCTAACGATTTGTCACCTGCTGGTGGTCTTACATAATTATACATGATATGGTGTAATGATCGAGGCAGATTTAGCTGCAGTTGTTTTTTTTATAAGTTGCTTATATAGTCACATTTTCAATATATGTTGCTAATAAAATAAAATGTCGAGTTTAAAGCCTAAAATATTTTAGAGCGAACTAAAGAGTACAGTCGATAAACATATAGCGGATCACGACATATAGCGGATCAGTTCGTAGATTTTTTAAGAAAAAGAAAAGGTTATATGTAAAAACTTTTTTTGGTCTTTGGCATGCTGATTCCTTAATTACTTCCCGATGTTTCTGAAAAAAAATCTCAATGGCAGGGTGTCGTTTTTGTCCGTGTCAACCAGAAGTTTGAAGTAAGGGCTCAAACGCTTTATGCATTTTTACGAAATTGAAAGTACAATTCTCCGATGCTTACACGAACTGATCTAAGCTTTGGTCCGAAAAGTAAGTAACTTATACATACTTTTGAAGTAAAATGTGTCGTTTATCATATGCGATACTTTAAAACACCATCTTACTGGAATAAATGTGTTACGGGCTTGAATCTGTGATGACCTACTGAGATCTTTAACGGATCAGTTTAAGGGGCGGTGTCAAGACTATTGATTGTTACCTGTATTATGATACGCTTATGTAGTCTTAGTTATTTAGTTTTGCTGCATTCTTAACATGACTTGAAACATAATTTAGGTATATTTTAGGCATTTCAAGAGTACATTTTATTGTAAAAAAATGTGTTGAAGCACATTTACAGAGCCACAATTAAAGTACAGTACTGTACTGTACAGACAAAGTCTGCAATAGAACAGCTTTCATGCACATACTCTGGTTAGATCCTTTGATTTGCATGTTTCAGGTCATGGGTCCTAAAAGAAAACCAAAAGAAGCTGCTCAAGCAAGTCCAGCTCAAAAATCTGCTTAGGCAATTCATTAAAAGTTTTATTATGCATGCAATTTGTATTCTGTTCTTTGTTGATGACATGGACCTGTTTTATAATAAATACCAGAATATATCGTATACCTACCTAACTTTTGTCTAACTTTTGTTATCACAACGTATGATTTTAGTTTTATACTAATTTATTTAAAGTCCATTGTCAAACAGGCAGTCTTACAACTTATGGAATCTTTCACAAAGAATAAGCTTACAGAGAAATAAAGTAATCAAATAGAAATAGATCTACAATAAAAAAAATAATTTATCATCACAATGACCGTTTACTCACAAAACTAGGTTTGTTTGCAAAACAATATATGTCAGTGCAAATACAAACAACTTTGAGAGTTAAAAAACACATTGAGAGACCCCTCCAGTCAGTTTGTCACGTGATCCGCTATACATCATTTTGGTCCCCTATAGGTAGCGTTATATATGTGTGCATCGGTGGACCTGTAGACATAAATACGCTATTTAATTTTCCAAGCATGATTCTACACATAGAAGAGGTAATATCATAAAGGATGAAAATCAATTGAACACCAGTTTTCAAATGGTTTGACGATGTGCTTCAAATTTGTCACTACTGATCCGCTTTATGTTTATCGACTGTATAAGAGATATCAGATATTATTGTGAGAATCACCGAATTAATGCTTATAATAAAACATACCACCAAACTTGTGCCCCTATAACCGATCTCCGTGCCGGAGCCGTCGGGGAAGGGGGCACGAGCCCCCGGTGCCCCCACTCCCGCTGGAGCCGCCCCTGGTGCGATATTATTTTGTCAAGAATCATCGTTACAGTCAGGGATGATATTTTGTCAAGATTATATTCAGGCGACAGAACGTATATGTCACAGAACAAATATGCCACGGAACGTATTTGTTGCACGTGTGAAATATTCTGTCAATACGACACAATCTTCAGCCGAAATGTGGACATTAAATGTGCCATATTCGGTTGGATTTAGTTTTTATATGACCACCAAGACATATTGGTCACTTACCAAAAAAAATAAGAATAAAAATGAAAATAGCAACGTATATGCTATTAAATGCCGGAAATGTAAATACCAAAATAGCATCATCATCATCATCATCATCATCATCATCATCATCATCATCATCATCATCATCATCATCATCATCATCATCATCATCATCAAGAAACAATTGAACGACATTTGACATTAAGTAGACAAATTAATAATTCATTCAATCAAAATTTACCCTGTATTCCAATTAACAACAAGTTCAAAGATATCTAATTATAAGTTATCATCCCAATATGTATTGTCAACATAAGCTGCTAAAACGAATTCAAAAGACGCGTTAATTATTAACTAACTAAATTCCAGATTCCCACGTTCCTACAATTTTAAGTTTCGTTACTCAAAACAATGATGATGATGTGTTTGAAACAGTACCAAGCATTGAAAACAATATATTTACATGAACACTTTAATTATCTTATGAGATTTAAATCCCGTTTGTAATTATGACAAGTGATATACTTTATTTTGCAATATTTAGAAAGCTTTTTATGTTGTTTAAAAGTCCAAAAATACTAAGATGTAGATTATTAGCTTATCATTATTGCCCTCCAAACAGGAATTTTCTAAAAAAAAAGATAAACAATGACATTATGGTGATATATGAAATTCAATTTTAACCTAGCTAGTGCACCAACAGACGGAAGTACCGAGGTTAATTCAAACTAATAAAATAATTAAATCACCAAATTCAGTTATTTCGACTTTAGATTCTTATCGCAAATCAATTAATGCGGATATTAATATGATGAACGAATCATCAGTTATTACAACTCCGCCCCACGAATCACGTTATCGCGTTACTGCGTTGCTTTTTTTTCTATTGGTTGAAATTTATAAAAGAGGCGTTCCTTTTCAAAGGCGACAAGGGTGCTATAAAATAGGGACAAAGGTCAGTTTTTTAATCGAAAGTCCCTCTGTCATCCATACACTAGTTAACAAATACACTTCTGAAGGCGACGAAAATATCGATTGATATGTTCGAAAATGTGTACATGTATTAGTATTTTTAAAACTAAAAACACCACAAGGAGTGAAACCGATTCTTTTATTGATAGTTTCAAATCGCTAGACAACTCGATTTGTTAAACACGCGAGTTTAATGAAATAAATGATACGAGCCTGTTTCGTAAAATAAATAAAAAAATACTAATAGGCTTGGGTATGTTCAAGTTGGATGTCTAGAAGTCGTTTATTTCGAACACTCAATAACTTCTTATTTCCATTTGTTGAATAAAACGTTTCATAAGTCTTTGAGATGATTTCTACATGCTTTGCAATCAATGACATCGAAAAATGGTATTTAATCACATATGTGTCACCTGAACAGGGTCTACATCGTTCACTTCTCAGAAATAATTTAATGTATCGAAAAGCAAACGGTGTAGATCCTGATCAGACGACACGGATGTGTCGCCTGGTCTGGATGTGCACTGTTTGCTAATGGATAACAGCCGTGTCACATGAAATAAAGAATTATAACAGTAGCAATTATACAACATTAAATAATAAAACGCAAGTATATTTCTTTTATATTTTTTATTAAACTGTGGTTGTGCAAGTATTGTTTGATTTATATAAAATTTCCATGTTCATCATGTTTTATTCATGCGTTAAAATCAATTAAATTCTTGTTATTTATAGTCGTTATCTAACATTAACATATTAAACATAATAATTTACATTTCAAAACGTTTTAACAGTCGAAATAAATAATTTCGAATAGTGCAGATATGGGAAATAGTACAAAAAGTCATTAAAATAGATAGAAAACAATAAAAATACCGAAGCAAAGTGATCGAGTTTTAATAGGTATTAGAGAAATGGCATTATGGACACGGACCATTAATGAGAAATTCTCAATTCGGTTTGACTCCGATCATTAAATTAGAGATGATTTTCTACCGTGCTGAAAACGGTAGCTATCAAAATTGATGATTATCTGTTAAATTTATGCTATAAAACTTTTTTTGTAAAGCGGGAGCTTAACTTTAGCGGATCAGAAAGGTATGTTACTATGCTGAAAAAAAGATAGCTAACACAAAAAGACGATTTTCTGTTGGTTTTTTTCGAAGTACTTGTTTTTAAATTTAAATATTCCCTGTGTTTTATATTTTTAAAGTATATTGTAAATATCAGTTTGATACTTAGTTTAACAATTGATAATCTTTAATTGTCTGTAAGCTGTTCGTAGATATCCCTTAAAGTTCTCATGGTTATATTGCCCGAGGCAGATAAATTATCAGAATTTTAGGGATTTTACATCCGTACGCATATTCAACCGTGACCGCATATTAAGAAACAACTTATTTAAAAAACCAGAGCGAAGGAATACCGTTCATTATTAAAGATCACCTAAATGCATTTTAGAACTAAAGTTTTATATTGGACACATTTACTTAGCAAATGACAACCTTGTTCGGGAATATCTGACGCAAACATTGTTAACAGAATTTATTAGTTTATGATTGTTATTAATAATTAAAGTGAACTTAAATATGAATACAGAAACTTGATATGTGTTCTTTCGTGCCGAAGGACACTCGGCGGATTTAACCCTGTAATAATTTTCCGCATTGGTTGGTGTCTTTTAAAACTAGCTTGATAAGAAAAGAAAATCGTATATTTCGTTGAATAAAAGAAAATCAATAATAACAAAAACATTACCGTCAAAAATAAATACAACAATACTTTGTATTGGACACATCATTTATACGCCTTCGCTATTTCCCGCGTACATAGCGTCCCCAATTGATAAAAGATGTTATTGGTAACGAGTCCTTTACCGCAAAAAAACACTAATTATGAGGAATGTGTCTTGTTTTCATTAATTCGCATCAGGTTTTATTTTACAGCAGGGATGAAAATTATTAATTTATTTAGTGCATAATTGAAATGCCACCTTTTTCATTTAACTAAACCGCGAATTCAAGTTAACGCCCCAGGCCAAAGCAAGTCGATAGTCGATAAATTGCAATAGCAACGGAACTTCTAAACACGAAGTATATTTCGTGTTTAAAGAAGATGCGTTTCTAATTACTTTCAGCAGGTATATTTATCGTCAAAAAATTAGAAGCGCAACTTCATTTAACACGAAATATATAAATTCAGATATATTTCCTGTTTAAAACTTTTGCGTTTCTAATGTGTTTAACTTAAATAATATATTGGCTCAAGTTCTGCCTTAACAAAATTCAGTAAAGCATAACCTAAACCTCAAAACAGGATTCGCAATAAAAACACGATAGCGCAATAACTTTTTTCTATGTGAAGGTAATATCAATAAAAACTTATCTATCACCCTTTTTATCAGTTTGCACACATATTTTTTTTTTTAAAAGAACGACCATAGTTTAAAGGGGGCGGATCACTGGTTTTACAAAACATTAAATAGAAAATACTGAGGCGGATCGGGAAAGTGTTCAGTGAGATTGTCTGATCCCTTCTTTTTTGAGGAGGGGTATAGCAGAAATGTTTTATATTCAACGAGACTTTGGTAAGAAAGTTGGAAATTATCAATATCATGCAACTGCTGCAAACGAACCCCATTACCAGAAGTCCTACGTCCGACCTTGAATATGTATGATGCTGAGGTAGTCAACTTTTAATCTCAAAACAAAACACCACAGTATACTTCAAAATTTGTTCTATACTTTAATGCGCGTGTTGTCAGCGTCGTCACAATTCTAATTGTCATTGTAATCATAATGATCAACTTTGGCTTGGTAATTAAATTGCAACTCAATTTCAGAATGTTTTTTTTAAATTTGTTCCAGAAAACATAAAATCTCACACAGACAGATAAAGCACCTACACTAAAATCTTTAAAAATGCCTTCGGAGGCTCAAGATGCTTATTGTGTTTAAACTTTTAGAACCTGTTCCGCTTTCAAAGAAAACCAATCAAAGATGTAACATAAAGCCCCGAATATATATAAGAATGGAGACCAGTCTCACATGTCAGCAATCCGATGATAAGTTAAATTAACCTGTCTCAGAATTGGCAAAGGAAATTCGCGAGCTTCTTGTTAATATGTATTTTCAGGTATCACAGAGTTGAGATCTCTCCGGAAACGAGCGAGAGCTCGCGCAAATATTATCACGCGAAAAGATGTTTCAACTAGATGATTGCTAACCCGGTTACTGAATTTCCAACCTTAAGTATATTTGATTTTACAAGTAATTTTATGCCGAGTCTAAGTTTGATGCATACAATTTTACCACGTTATTCAGATTAGCTATCTTTCAAGCTTACACAATTACGTAATGTAATAAACACCATCAAGCCATTTCTGAACAAATAAAGTCCTACTCCAACTTCAAATTATTAACACGACAAGCATTAACAAATCAACCATTGCAATTAATTAAGTATTTATAAGTTTACTTAATACACGTATCCACAAAATTATAAACATCATGAATTGAGGGAATACCGATATACACCGCAATATGACACTTTCAGAGTCAATTAAAGTCAATTTTTATTTAAAAAACAGGATCATAAGAAAGAATAGAAAGTACCTTATGACTAGCCTTAACGTAGCCTGAAATTTCAGGCGATGAAATATTTTGTTTTCTTCAATTCCAATTATTGATCTAAAGCCAGTCTACATCCTTCCATACATACATCTCTCTCAATGCAGTAGGGAAGAAAATAGACTGGCTATGATTACATTTTGTTAAGATGCAGGCAGCTATAAAAAGACAAACAAACTTATTATCAGACCGGAATAATTAGGATAGTGCATATTATAGAAGTGATAACAAATAATCATAGAAAATAGATAATAAGAAAAAAGTATTTAAGAAAAAGAGTGATCGGGTTTTAACAGAGGAAGTTATTTTTTGTTCATCATTTGTGGAGGATCTTTTTCGGGTCTAAATAATGCGTTTTATAAAGAAAACCCTCTGGGAACTGCTCGTTAAACTGTTGCTCTCTTGCAGTGGCACTCCAGCAGTAGCACCCACACTTGCAATGATCTGTGTAGCCAGGCTAAATGTTTCATTCACAGAGAAGAACCAGTGATACGAGTATGTCAGTTACTAAATAAGAAATGGAACTATGGACATTTGTCATAAGTGATATATTCGCAAATCGGCTTGACATCTATCAATATTTCAGATGTGAAAAATATTACCCTTTAATGGCAGAATAAATTGCAGCACAAATTTTGTAAGCGGTTTGATAATTTTATAACTGATAAGATGGCCATATCCATTCAAGTTATCATGGTAGTGTTTGCTCAAGGCAGATAATTTATCGGAATTTGAGGGATTTTACATGCGTAATAATATATTCAACTTAGAACTAAATTTAAAAATAAGCAGAAAAAACGCTCATTATATGATCACCTGAACTGCATTATTATTCGTCGAAATAAAGCTTTATATTGAACATTTACTTAGTATGTGAAAACCCTGAGACAAATGGTTTATTTTTACAGAGTTAGAAGAATCAAATTGAACTACAGAAATAAATACAGAAAGAGTATTCGCTACGGAATTCCGTTGGGCCATAGTTGTTTAGCACTTTCGACCTCTTGGGCGAGAACACGAAAACGCGAAAACACGATGCGAGATCGCGAAACAACGATGCGAGGTCGCGAGAGCACGATGCGAAAACGCGATATTAATATCTCGCATCGTACTTTCGCAATCTCGCATCGTTGTTTCGCGTTCTCGCATCGTGTTTTCGCGTTTTCGTGGTCTCGCCCTCAGGACAGCGAGAACACGAAAACGCGAAAACACGATACGAGATCGCGAAAGTACGATGCGAGAACGCGATATTTATATCGCGCCCTCGCCGCATCGTACTTTCGCGACCTCGCATCGTTGTTTCGCGTTCTCGCATCGTGTTTTCGAGGTCTCGCCCTCAGGACAGCGAGACTACGAAAACGCGAAAACACGATGCGAGATCGCGAAAGTACGATGCGAGAACGCGATGTTGCGAGGGCGCGATATTAATATCGCGTTCTCGCATCGTACTTTCGCGATCTCGCATCGTGTTTTCACGAATGTACGATGCGAGGGCGCGAAAGTACGATGCGAGGGAGTGATATTAACATCGCGTTCTCGCATCGTACTTTCTCGACCTCGCATCGTGTTTTTGCGTTCTCGCATCGTTGTTTCGTGTTTTCGTGGTTTTTGCTGTCCTTAGCGCGAGATCACGAAAACGCGAAATCACGATGCGAGAACGCGAAACAACGATGCGAGGTCGCGAAAGTACGATGCGAGGGAGCGATATTAATATCGCGTTCTCGCATCCTACTTTCGCGACCTCGCATCGTGTTTTCGCGATCTCGCATCGTTGTTTCGCGACCTTGCATCGTTGTTTCGCGATCTCGCATCGTGTTTTCGCGTTTTCGTGTTCTCGCTCTTGAAGTCGACAGGGCGAAACAACGATGGCCTCAACGGAACACCGTAGTTTTTTGCTGCCGACGAAAACCCGACGGATTGAACCCTGTTATAAAATAAATATAAGTATTTTGCCAATAATAATTTCACCCACTAAGTCAACCACTAAGTCGGTTAGTGTTTATACACGAGCAATCTAAAACTTTAGCCGGTCGCGCGGCTGCGCTGCGCTTTGCTGATTGAAGTCCGTAAATTCATTTACCTTAAGACATACTCCATAACCTGACAATTTATTTATATGAATGAACAGCCGTATTTAAATAAAAATATCTTTGTAGTAATTTGTTTTATCATGTACAAAATAATTGTTTACTTTTTGAATTAGCGTTCAAATGACTAATAAGATGTCTAATTAAAATATGTTTGTTCTTCATTGCGCCATGGTAATTAAGAACAGCTCGCATGTTCATTACACACATATGTTCATTAAAAACCGTTTTAAAATGTAACTTATTTAGAAAGTTAAACATACGAAACACGTTTATAAGGTGACACTTATGAGCTACATTTGTGCAAATAATCTCTGAATTGTATGACACCACCATTTTTAAGTTTTATTAGCATAAGTAATTAGCACTTAATTATGTTTTAGTTTGGGTTATATTCTCCATGAAAACATTTTTTAATTCGTTACGAGGTATCTAATCTGAAGACTAAATTAAACTTATTTACATCTTTAAAATAATTTAAAAACTCATCATTTTAAAGCGTTATTTTTTCTCAATAAGGACATTTTAATTTAAAAAAAAGGCAAATACAAATGTACCACTTTCCCAGCGATCGCTTATCAAGCGATAAGTGAAACTCCGCCTGCAACACCGAGTGCGCATGCGTGAAAGATAACTTTCCCAGGTTAGCTCAAAGATAATACGCGCTAAATTAAACATTTTGCTGAAAATCTCAATATTAAAAGGAGGTTTGTATACTGAGCGAAAATGTGAAATAATGCATGGCTGATATAATATTGTTTTTTGTCGTATCTTCCCAAATCAGGACCAATTTAGTCAAATATATGCATTCGATATGTGCATCTAAATGTCTTTTTAATTAATGTTATAAGTTTAGTTTATATATGCAGCACAACTGCATCGTGAGGTTTTATTTCTTCACTCGCTTTTATTCAAATGTATGGGATCTGTTTGTTTTGTCAGATATAAGCTTTGAAATGTATTATTAGTACAAAGATTTAATCCAACTCTAATACACTGAAAACGAAATCTAAATCACTTTAAGAAAAGCAACATCAGAAAAAAAGCAGCGAATTTTTATTTCAATCACCATTTGATATTTTACGGAAACGTTTTCACAAAGAAATAGTTTATACCTACTTTTACATTTTAGGCCCATGTTTAATAGTTTTAATGTAAAACGGCGCTACCGTCTTACATAAAGCGGGCGAAAATCGCCACAATCGTTTCTATCAAAACGAAAATTGATCCAATTAAAAATTCACTCGAAATAGCCATGAATAATGAAGTTAGAAGTAATTAAAGCCTCAGCCCTAAACTTAAGTAAGAATATACTATTGAAAAATCATATTTTCCCTATAGACTACAATATATAAACTCTCTAACAGAACACAACAGGTCTGATCGAATTCTTCTTACAGACAGGATTTTCAATAATACTGTTAAATTATAGTTAACGAACTTTTAAGAAGCTAAATATAATGGAGCTATTTATTTAGCACCGACGAAGAGACCACTACATGCGCGATCTCGATTTCTGTGACGTTTCGGAAATCCTACTTTCACTTTTAGTCGCGCGGACCAAATTTATTTTAGCAACTTAAAATTTTATTAGCCCGAACTAATGCTGCAAATTTGTGCCTATAGTTCTAAATACATGTAATATTTCTTACAAGAACGGGGTAAATTCAAATAATGGTGCTTTAACTTGTCTCATATGTTATTTACAATGAAAAACACATAATATAATTATAACCCATCTGTCAATAAAAATGTTGTCTCGCATTCTTAATATTAAAATAAACCTAGTTTTTGTTTTAAATTGGCCAATTGCATGCCAACAATAGATAATATTTTAAACACATGCATGTCCCATAACTCTACCATAACCAGCTTCTATAGTTAAGACGTTTATACTAATAAAAAATGAAAGCAGTGATACAAAGTGTTGATGGGTTAGCATTATTTTATTTAAAAGTAGGGATTACAGTTTGGAAAATCTGAAAATCAACATCTCTCAGAACTATGTACAGCGAAACACCGCTATAAAGACTTGAATTGGGACTTGGTAAAATTGGTAAATATTAAGTGCTCTACATTTGGGTTCTCAATTTCAGTGTGATCTTGATGGGAGAATCACTGTTACAGTAGTGATCATTCAAGCTACCAATCTACAATTGCTTAACTAAACAAATTAGTGCAGTATCATTATATTTCGCGGGGACGAATTTTCGCGCAAACTCCGTAAAAAAACAAATTCGCGGGGACATGAATTCGCTCAACTGTATTTTCCAATAAAGAAACACAGCGCGAAATACGCGAAAATTAAACCCGCGCGAAATTTGATGATTTGACTGTACACCTCTGCCACTAGTTTAATAATTAATAATGAAGTGAATTTATTTATTTTCTATGAATTCTAAATTTCGTGTACGTTTAATTTTACCAAAAACCACGGAATTTTCTGCCCCCGAAAAAATGCTTTTACATTGTACATTAAGTTGAACACAAATTTTATAGCAGATATAACTGACGAAATTACGGTTACTGTTGACAGGGCAATTATAGGACTGTCTTTGCTCGATCTAATAAATAAATATTGTCAAAATAAGCAATGAAAAGAATTTAACTACTAGCATATTCTGACAATTAGCACTACTTTAAATGCAAATTAGATGTCGTTAGCGTACAAAATGTAACAGGTCTCTATTGACCCAGGAATGATCTTACTAGCCAGGAATATCAAAACTGGTGTAAAAGACTACTCCAAGACAAAATCAAAAGAGAACCATAACACATTATTAAACTATTATTCTATTTTCTTGAATCGATCTCTCTTGGTGAGGTATACATGTATAGGTTTGTGAACTTGAATTCGCTTGAAAACAACTTCATGCGCACACCGCTATATCTGAAACTAAACCATGTATCGTCCGGTTGCGATCAGATTGCGCACACTGCCAATGGACTGCCCAACTTGAGTCGCCCGCTCAGATTTATTTTTATTGTATGAACTGCTATAAAGAGATGGACCATTGTAACCATGTAACCACAACTTAACAGTGAAAATAATCTTATAAAATAGTCTTTAAGATACCTTTGTAACCACGTGTAACCGCCTGTAACCACTATGTAACCAGTGAAACTATCCCAAAATATTTCGCCTTGATTTTTTTCACCTTGTAACCAGTGTAACCATTGTAACCATGTAACCGCAACTTAACTGTGAAAATAATCTTATAAAATATTCTTTAAGATACCTTTGTAACCACGTGTAACCGCATGTAACCACTATTTAACCAGTGAAACTAGCCCAAAATAATTCGCCTAAATTTTTGTTTCACCTTGTAACCAATGTAACCATTGTAACCATGTAACCGCAACTTAACTGTGAAAATAATCTTATAAAATATTCTTAAAGATACCTTTGTAACCACGTGTAACCGCATGTAACCACTATGTAACCTGTGAAACAAGCCCAAAATAATTCGCCTTGATTTTTTTCATCTTGTAACCAGTGTAACCATTGTAACCATGTAACCGCAACTTAACTGTGAAAATAATCTTATAAAATATTCTTTAAGATACCTTTGTAACCACGTGTAACCGCATGTAACCACTATTTAACCAGTGAAACTAGCCCAAAATAATTCGCCTAAATTTTTGTTTCACCTTGTAACCAATGTAACCATTGTAACCATGTAACTACAACTTAGTTGTGAAAATAATCTTCTAAAATATTCTTTAATCTACCTTTGTAACCATGTGTAACCGCATGTAACCACTATGTAACCAGTGAAACTAGCCCAAAATAATTCGCCTTGATTTTTTTTTCACCTTGTAACCAGTGTAACCATTGTAACCATGTAACCACAATTTAACTGTGAAAATAATCTCATTAAATATTCTTTACGATACGTTTGTAACCACGTGTAACCGCATGTAACCACTATGTAACCAGTGAAACTAGCCCAAAATAATTCGCCTTAATTTTTTTTTTCACCTTGTAACCAGTGTAACCATTGTAACCATGTAACCACAACTTAGCTGTGAAAATTAATCTTATAAAATATTCTTTAATCTACCTTTGTAACCACGTGTAACCGCATGTAACCACTATGTAACCAGTGAAACTAGCCCAAAATCAATCGCCTAATTTTTTTTCACCTTGTAACCAGTGTAACCATTGTAACCATGTAACCACAATTTAACTGTGAAAATAATCTCATTAAATATTCTTTAAGATACGTTTGTAACCACATGTAACCGCATGTAACCACTATGTAACCAGTGAAACTAGCCCAAAATAATTCGCCTTGATTTTTTTCACCTTGTAACCAGTGTAACCATTGTAACCATGTAACCGCAATTTAACTTTGAAAATAATCTTATAAAATATTCTTTAAGATACCTTTGTAACCACGTGTAACCGCATGTAACCACTATGTAACCAGTGAAACTAGCCCAAAATAATCGCCTAATTTTTTTTCACCTTGTAACCAGTGTAACCATTGTAACCATGTAACCACAATTTAACTGTGAAAATAATCTCATTAAATATTCTTTACGATACGTTTGTAACCACATGTAACCGCATGTAACCACTATGTAACCAGTGAAACTAGCCCAAAATAATTCGCCTTGATTTTTTTCACCTTGTAACCAGTGTAACCAATGTAACCATGTAACCACAACTTAGCTGTGAAATTAATCTTCTAAAATATTCTTTAAGATACCTTTGTAACCACGTGTAACCGCATGTAACCACTATGTAACCAGTGAAACTAGCCCAAAATAATTCGCCTAAATTTTTTTCACCTTGTAACCAGTGTAACCATTGTAACCATGTAACCACAATTTAACTGTGAAAATAATCTCATTAAATATTCTTTACGATACGTTTGTAACCACATGTAACCGCATGTAACCACTATGTAACCAGTGAAACTAGCCCAAAATAATTCGCCTTGATTTTTTTCACCTTGTAACCAGTGTAACCATTGTAACCATGTAACCGCAACTTTACTGTGAAAATAATCTTATAAAATATTCTTTAAGATATCTTTGTAACCACGTGTAACCGCATGTAACCACTATGTAACCAGTGAAACTAGCCCAAAATAATTCGCCTAATTTTTTTTTCACCTTGTAACCAGTGTAACCATTGTAACCATGTAACCACAATTTAACTTTGAAAATAATCTCATTAAATATTCTTTAAGATACCTTTGTAACCACGTGTAACCGCATGTAACCACTATGTAACCAGTGAAACTAGCCCAAAATCAATCGCCTAATTTTTTTTCACCTTGTAACCAGTGTAACCATTGTAACCATGTAACCACAATTTAACTGTGAAAATAATCTCATTAAATATTCTTTACGATACGTTTGTAACCACATGTAACCGCATGTAACCACTATGTAACCAGTGAAACTAGCCCAAAATAATTCGCCTTGATTTTTTTCACCTTGTAACCAGTGTAACCAATGTAACCATGTAACCACAACTTAGCTGTGAAAATAATCTTATAAAATATTCTTTAATCTACCTTTGTAACCATGTGTAACCGCATGTAACCACTATGTAACCAGTGAAACTAGCCCAAAATCAATCGCCTAAATTTTTTTCACCTTGTAACCAGTGTAACCATTGTAACCATGTAACCACAATTTAACTGTGAAAATAATCTCATTAAATATTCTTTACGATACGTTTGTAACCATATGTAACCGCATGTAACCACTATGTAACCAGTGAAACTAGCCCAAAATAATTCGCCTTGATTTTTTTCACCTTGTAACCAGTGTAACCATTGTAACCATGTAACCGCAACTTTACTGTGAAAATAATCTTATAAAATATTCTTTAAGATACCTTTGTAACCACGTGTAACCGCATGTAACCACTATGTAACCAGTGAAACTAGCCCAAAATAATTCTCCTTCATTTTTTTTCACCTTGTAACCAGTGTAACCATTGTAACCATGTAACTGCAACTTAACTGTGAAAATAATCTTATAAAATATTCTTTAAGATACCTTTGTAACCACGTGTAACCGCATGTAACCACTATGTAACCAGTGAAACTAGCCCAAAATAATTCGCCTTATTTTTTTTCACCTTGTAACCAGTGTAACCATTGTAACCATGTAACTGCAACTTAACTGTGAAAATAATCTTATAAAATATTCTTTAAGATACCTTTGTAACCACATGTAACCGCATGTAACCACTATGTAACCAGTGAAACTAGCCCAAAATAATTCGCCTTGATTTTTTTCACCTTGTAACCAGTGTAACCATTGTAACCATGTAACCGCAACTTAACTGTGAAAATAATCTCATTAAATATTCTTTACGATACGTTTGTAACCACGTGTAACCGCATGTAACCACTATGTAACCAGTGAAACTAGCCCAAAATAATTCGCCTTGATTTTTTTCACCTTGTAACCAGTGTAACCATTGTAACCATGTAACCGCAACTTAACTGTGAAAATAATCTTATAAAATATTCTTTAAGATACCTTTGTAACCACGTGTAACCGCATGTAACCACTATGTAACCAGTGAAACTAGCCCAAAATAATTCGCCTTGATTTTTTTCACCTTGTAACCAGTGTAACCATTGTAACCATGTAACCACAACTTAGCTGTGAAATTAATCTTCTAAAATATTCTTTAAGATACCTTTGTAACCATGTGTAACCGCATGTAACCACTATGTAACCAGTGAAACTAGCCCAAAATAATTCGCCTAAATTTTTTTCACCTTGTAACCAGTGTAACCATTGTAACCATGTAACCACAATTTAACTGTGAAAATAATCTCATTAAATATTCTTTAAGATACCTTTGTAACCACGTGTAACCGCATGTAACCACTATGTAACCAGTGAAACTAGCCCAAAATAATTCGCCTTGATTTTTTTCACCTTGTAACCAGTGTAACCATTGTAACCATGTAACTGCAACTTAACTGTGAAAATAATCTTATAAAATATTCTTTAAGATACCTTTGTAACCACATGTAACCGCATGTAACCACTATGTAACCAGTGAAACTAGCCCAAAATAATTCGCCTTCATTTTTTTTCACCTTGTAACCAGTGTAACCATTGTAACCATGTAACCACAATTTAACTGTGAAAATAATCTTATAAAATATTCTTTAAGATACCTTTGTAACCACATGTAACCGCATGTAACCACTATGTAACCAGTGAAACTAGCCTTAAATAATTCGCCTTGATTTTTTTCATCTTGTAACCAGTGTAACCATTGTAACCATGTAACCGCAACTTTACTGTGAAAATAATCTTCTAAAATATTCTTTAAGATACCTATGTAACCACGTGTAACCGCATGTAACCACTATGTAACCAGTGAAACTAGCCCAAAATAATTCGTCTAAAATTTTTTTCACCTTGTAACCAGTGTAACCAATGTAACCATGTAACCACAACTTAGCTGTGAAAATAATCTTATAAAATATTCTTTAAGATACCTTTGTAACCACGTGTAACCGCATGTAACCACTATGTAACCAGTGAAACTAGCCCAAAATAATTCGCCTAATTTTTTTTCACCTTGTAACCAGTGTAACCATTGTAACCATGTAACCACAATTTAACTGTGAAAATAATCTCATTAAATATTCTTTACGATACGTTTGTAACCACATGTAACCGCATGTAACCACTATGTAACCAGTGAAACTAGCCCAAAATAATTCGCCTTGATTTTTTTCACCTTGTAACCAGTGTAACCATTGTAACCATGTAACCGCAACTTAACTGTGAAAATAATCTTATAAAATATTCTTTAAGATACCTTTGTAACCACGTGTAACCGCATGTAACCACTATGTAACCAGTGAAACTAGCCCAAAATAATTCGCCTTGATTTTTTTCACCTTGTAACCAGTGTAACCATTGTAACCATGTAACCGCAACTTAACTGTGAAAATAATCTTATAAAATATTCTTTAAGATACCTTTGTAACCACGTGTAACCGCATGTAACCACTATGTAACCAGTGAAACTAGCCCAAAATAATTCGCCTAATTTTTTTTCACCTTGTAACCAGTGTAACCATTGTAACCATGTAACCACAATTTAACTGTGAAAATAATCTCATTAAATATTCTTTACGATACGTTTGTAACCACATGTAACCGCATGTAACCACTATGTAACCAGTGAAACTAGCCCAAAATAATTCGCCTTGATTTTTTTCACCTTGTAACCAGTGTAACCATTGTAACCATGTAACCGCAACTTAACTGTGAAAATAATCTTATAAAATATTCTTTAAGATACCTTTGTAACCACGTGTAACCGCATGTAACCACTATGTAACCAGTGAAACTAGCCCAAAATAATTCGCCTTGATTTTTTTCACCTTGTAACCAGTGTAACCATTGTAACCATGTAACCGCAACTTAACTGTGAAAATAATCTTATAAAATATTCTTTAAGATACCTTTGTAACCACGTGTAACCGCATGTAACCACTATGTAACCAGTGAAACTAGCCCAAAATAATTCGCCTAATTTTTTTTCACCTTGTAACCAGTGTAACCATTGTAACCATGTAACCACAATTTAACTGTGAAAATAATCTCATTAAATATTCTTTACGATACGTTTGTAACCACATGTAACCGCATGTAACCACTATGTAACCAGTGAAACTAGCCCAAAATAATTCGCCTTGATTTTTTTCACCTTGTAACCAGTGTAACCATTGTAACCATGTAACCGCAACTTAACTGTGAAAATAATCTTATAAAATATTCTTTAAGATACCTTTGTAACCACGTGTAACCGCATGTAACCACTATGTAACCAGTGAAACTAGCCCAAAATAATTCGCCTTGATTTTTTTCACCTTGTAACCAGTGTAACCATTGTAACCATGTAACCGCAACTTAACTGTGAAAATAATCTTATAAAATATTCTTTAAGATACCTTTGTAACCACGTGTAACCGCATGTAACCACTATGTAACCAGTGAAACTAGCCCAAAATAATTCGCCTAATTTTTTTTCACCTTGTAACCAGTGTAACCATTGTAACCATGTAACCACAATTTAACTGTGAAAATAATCTCATTAAATATTCTTTACGATACGTTTGTAACCACATGTAACCGCATGTAACCACTATGTAACCAGTGAAACTAGCCCAAAATAATTCGCCTTGATTTTTTTCACCTTGTAACCAGTGTAACCATTGTAACCATGTAACCGCAACTTTACTGTGAAAATAATCTTATAAAATATTCTTTAAGATACCTTTGTAACCACGTGTAACCGCATGTAACCACTATGTAACCAGTGAAACTAGCCTTAAATAATTCGCCTTGATTTTTTTCATCTTGTAACCAGTGTAACCATTGTAACCATGTAACCGCAACTTAACTGTGAAAATAATCTTATAAAATATTCTTTAAGATACCTTTGTAACCACGTGTAACCGCATGTAACCACTATGTAACCAGTGAAACTAGCCCAAAATAATTCGCCTAATTTTTTTTCACCTTGTAACCAGTGTAACCATTGTAACCATGTAACCACAATTTAACTGTGAAAATAATCTCATTAAATATTCTTTACGATACGTTTGTAACCACATGTAACCGCATGTAACCACTATGTAACCAGTGAAACTAGCCCAAAATAATTCGCCTTGATTTTTTTCACCTTGTAACCAGTGTAACCATTGTAACCATGTAACCGCAACTTTACTGTGAAAATAATCTTATAAAATATTCTTTAAGATACCTTTGTAACCACGTGTAACCGCATGTAACCACTATGTAACCAGTGAAACTAGCCCAAAATAATTCGCCTTGATTTTTTTCAACTTGTAACCAGTGTAACTCATGTAACCGCGTAACTTCAATTTTACTGTTTAATTTATCTTATAAATTATCATTCAAGAAACACGTGTTGAAGCATGTAACCACATGACTACGTCCGAAGAAAAATAAGCATTGTTTTCTTTGGATTTAATGGGCTGACGTCTTGATGTTCTTTCTTCATTTGAAACGTTGTACCAATGTAACCAGTGTAACCAATGCTTCTGTTAGGTTACAAAATTACAACGGTTCAATTTTTAAGACCAATTTCGTGCCCTATCTCCATCCCCTTTATTACTTATAAACAGATCCGCTCCTACTATGAGCATGAATAAATGACTACATTCTATGCCCAACAAGATAAAGATCCTCTTCACATCTAAATGAGGTGACTATGAACACCAACCCTGCGGTGAGTAGGAACATATATAAACTGCAGTAACTTCTAACAGTTCCAACCCTGCGGTGACCAGTAAAAGTAATAACCCAGCGGTAACCAGAAACAGACATAACCCTGCGGTTGCAAGGAACACATTCCATCCTGTCGCAACCAGGAACAGACATAACCCTGCAGTTACCAGGAACACACCCCAATCTGCGGTAACGATACCAGGAACACATCCCAACCTGTGGTAACGATATCAGGAACACAACCCAACCTGCGGTAACGATAGCAGAAACATATCCCAACCTGCGGTAACGATACCAGGAACACATACCAACCTGTGGTAACGATACCAGGAACACATCCCAACCTGTGGTAACGATATCAGGAACACAACCCAACCTGCGGTAACGATAGCAGACATATCCCAACCTGCGGTAACGATACAAGGAACACATCCCACATCCCAACCTGTGGTAACGATATCAGGAACACATCCCAACCTGCGGTAACGATAGCAGAAACATATCCCAACATGCGGTAACGATACCAGAAACACATCCCAAACTGCGGTAACGATATCAGGAACAGATCACACAGTGCGGTAACGGTACCAGGAACACGTCCTAACCCGCGATAACTATACTAAGAACACATCCAACCATAGGTAGCAACACCAGTATTACATCCCAAATTGCGGTAACGATACAAGGAACACATCCCACCCTGTGGTAACGTTATCAGGTACACACCCCACCCTGTGGTAACGATACCAGGAAAACATCCCACCCTTCGGTAACAGGAGCACACCCAAACCTGCGGTAACGATACCAGGAACACATTCCAACATGCGGTACAGATAACAGGAACACATCCCACCATGAGGTAACGATAACAGGAACACACCCCAGCCAGAGGATACGATTCCCGGAACACACTGTGATAACGATAACAGGAACACACCATACCCTACGGTAACGATATCAAGAACGCACCCCAACCTGCGGTTACGATACCAGGAACACATCCCATCATGCGGTGACGATACCAGGAACACATCCCTTCATGCAGTAACGATACCAGGAAAACATCCCAACTAGAGGTAACGATACCATATCACATCTCAACCTGCGGTAACGATACCATATCACATCCCAACCTTCGGTAGAAAAACCAGGAACACATTCCACTCAGAGATAACAATACCAGGAACACATCACAAACTGCGGTAACGATACCAGGAACGCATCTCAACCTGCGGTAACCATTCCAGGAACACATCCCACCCTGCGGTAACGATACAAGAAATACATCCCCACCTGCGGTAATGATACCATGAACACACCCCAACCTGCGGTAACGATACCCGGAAAACATCCCAACCTGCGGTAACGATACAAGGAACACATCCCACGCTGCGGAAACGATAACAGAAGCACATCCACCCAGTGGTTACGATACCAGACAAACATCCCAACCTAAGTTAACGATACCAAAACCACATCCCAAACTGTGGTAACGTTACCAGGGACATATTCCAACTTCGGTAACGATATCAGGAACAAATTCCACCCAGAGGTAACTATACCAGGAACACATCCCAACCTGCGGCAACGATACCAGGAACACAACCCAACCTGCGGTAACGATACCAGGAACACATCACACCCAGCGGTAACGATACCAGGAACACATCCCACCTTGCGGTAACGATTGCTGAAACACATCCCAACCTGCGGTAACGATACCAGAAAAACATCCTTTCCTGCGGTAGTTGATACCAGGAACACATCCCACCATGCTGTAACGATACAAAAAAACACATCCCAACCTGCGGTAACGATACCAGGAACACATCACAACCTGCGATAACTATACCAGGAACACATCCCAACAAGAGGTGACGATACTAGGAACACATCCCAACCTGCGGTAACGATACCAGGAACACATCCAATCAAACGAGCAATTCTCAGAACACAACAACCCGGTTGATGGTAGGAACAGATTCAAAATGCGGTAATCACTAAAAGTTCCAATCCCATCCATGTATCAGAATAAACCCTTCTGCAACCAGGAACTGATAAGTCCTGTGATAACCAGGAACAAATCAAATCCTGTGATAACCAGGAACAGATCCAATCCTGCAGTAACCAGGAACAGATCCAATCCTACGGTAACCAGAAACAGATCAACTACTGCGGTAACCAGGATATATCCAATCCTGCGGTAACCAGGAACAGCCAGCTCCAATCCTTCGGTAACAAGAAACAGATCCATTCCTGCGGTAGCCAGAAACAGTACCGATCCTTCGGTAACCAGAAACAGATCCAATCCTGCGGTAGCCGGAAACAGGTCCAATCCTGCGGTATCCAGGAACAGATAGAATCCGGCGATAACCAGGAACAGATCCAGTCCTGCCGTAACCAGGAACAGATCCAATCCTGCGTTAATCAATAACAGATCCAATCATGCGTTAACCAGGAACAGATCCAAACCTGCCGTAACCAGGAACAGATCCAATGCCGAGGTAACCAGGAACAGATTCTAATTTGCGGTAACCAGGAACTGATCCAGTCCTGCGGTAACCAGAAACAAATCAAATTCTGGGGTAACCAGGAACAGATTCAATCATGCTGTTACCTGGAACATATCCAGTCCTGCGTTAGCCAGGAACAGATCCAAACCTTCGGTAACCAGGATCAGATTCAATCCTGCGTTAACCAGGAACAGATCCAAACCTGCGGAAACCAGGAACCGATTTAACTCTAAAGTATCAAGGAATATCTGCAAGCCTGTGGTTACTTGGAATAATTCCAATTCTCAAGTTGCAGGAACAAATCCAATCACCCAGTAACATCTAACCATTTTGTGACCAAGAGCAGTAACCAATAAAACCGCAATAATGAGATATAAACTTGCTGTTTCTAGGAGCAACCAACCCTGCGGTTACAATTACAGATCAAACCCTGAGGGTTATCAGGAACACATCCAATCCTGTGGTAACGGGGAACAGTCAGAACCCTCCGTCGACTTAGAACATGTTCAACCCCGCTGTGACAAGGAACGGGTCCAATCCTGGAACAGGAACGTATTCAAACCTCTTGTGACATGAAGATAATTCAACCTTTGGTGATCAGAAACAGAACACACCAGTCTTGCGGTTACCAGGAACAGATCCAACCATGGGTTGCCATGATCTAATTATGTTCATACCAGGAACAAATCCAATCCTGCATTGGCAAGTACCAGAGCTAGCTCGGTGGTAACCAGGAACAGATCTTATTCTGCGGTGACAAGTTACAGATTCAACCCTGCGGTAACAAGGAAATGACCCAAATGCGGTGACGTGGAACTGAGTTAAACCTCTTGATAACCTTAAATAAAGCCAACCGTACGGTAAGAGGTAATATTATCCAGTCCTGAATTTACCAGATACAGATCTAATACAATGGTAGCAAGAATATGATCCAACCCTCTGGTAGCTAGAAACAAATCTTACCGTGTGGTGCGAGGAATACATTGTAGTTACGCAAGCTCAATGAATAAAGAACAATCTTTTAAAAGATATGTTCAGGTTCAGATGAATCAATATTTTAATATATTGTTTTAATTTCAACTGAACATAGGCTATTTGTCAAAAGTTAAACGTAAACCTTTGAGTCAAAAAGGTACCGCCGGAAATTGCCAAGTCAGATGGCTATTTTAAACAGATAATTGAATTATGAACTGCAAACGTATTCATGTAATCAAAATGTATTTGAGAAACTGGAAAGCCGAAATTTGGCTTAGACATGTAATTACATTTCTCGTTAACATTAACGGAATATATATTTAAGTTCAAACATAGAATATTTGCAAATGATGCGTGTCAATTGAATTCGGAACTTAAAACATACTTGTAATTAGAAAGCTCAAAATACAGAAAAGAGCACGTTTAAAAAAAGTATGTATTTAACTTACTAACCACCATTTGATTGTATTTAATTTATATTCTTACTGTTTAAGTGCCCAAATATTAAATTATACTTTCGCACGCCAAACGGTAAGATGTGACCTATTATTTTTGTTTATCTTAAAAGTTTCCTTTTTTCCTGAATTTCCTATTAAAAGGTAATATAAAGTTATTCTGACTTGTTTTTACCATGAAAAAAGCATTCGAAATTTTTTTTCGACGTGATTTAAAAAACAAAAAAAATGTACATATTTTACATATGCATTATATTATTACTTATTCTAGTTAATATATGCATATCAAAATACCTGAAACAGGTTTGGTTTTCCCAAGGATTCTCAATTCAATACAAATACAATGCAAATGATGTTATTGCCAATATTTAACAAGTATGTTCCGCATGCACATTTTTATATTCGCAACAGTATATAATTTGCCAAAAATTCAAGGTATCGTGTTCCCGCAATGATATTAAGTTGTAATTATTTAACACGAATAGTAATAATGCTTATAAAAAACATAACTCAATTCAAAAACTCTAACGGACGACATACACAATTTCAAAACAATTAACGATCCTTCTCATAGTATAATTTTATGACAAGTGATACATGTACTTTATCATGATATTATCTCCCTTTGCTGTTATAAACCATTTGCATGGTTGTATTTCAACACGAATTAACATATTTATTGATAACTAGTTTTACTTAAAAACAATATTAAATAGTTCAATGAGAAGACATTAGTTAATGCGTTCAATCTATAGATGTTATACAGTAGTGTAAATTTACATAAATGATTCGTGTTCATTCGCATGTCTACAAAAATCAAAATCGAAACTAGTGTTCTAAATTTGTGTAAACAGATCATAGTTCAAATCTGAAGTTTATTTATGGAGCGATGCGCTTAAAATCACATAAATTAAAAATATATCGTTCGGTTACAGAATCATAATAAAATGGAAGTTGATGGGCAACGATTACAAGATGATTATGTGTCTAAACTTTGCGAGCCGTGTCAGGAAGGAAACGTGTCAACACAAGCTGACGGATATTGTAATGACTGTGGGGAATATATGTGTCAGACCTGTTTTCAAAGTCACGTGAAAATAAAAGTATTGAGAAATCACGTGTTGGGAGCACTAGACGGAGGAATAAGAAAAGCATCTCAGAAATCTGAAGCCAAATGTAAGAAACATAAAACCGAAGTTATAAAGTATTATTGCTGTAACCATGACTTTGTTGGATGTGGGCACTGTCTTGTATTTGATCATAGGAAATGCGAACCCGAATTAATAGAAGATTTAGCCAACAACTTGAAAGAAAGCCCTGACTTTAAGAATATTTTCAAACGGGTGGACGATTTGGAAAGTCTAAAAACTGAAATCGAAGTATCACTTGAAAAGAATAGAAACGATAACACAGAATTCCACGACAAAGCACTTCGAGGAATACAGAAATATCGATCTGAGATTAACACTTGGCTAGACAATGTAACCGCAAAAATAGAAACAGAAGAGATGGAGATCTGGAAAGAAAATGAAACTGTACTATCAAAGCTTGAGGATTGAATCAAAATAATCAGTGATATGATAGATAAAGTTAGAGATGAGGTCAACACTGAAAAGTACACGGGCGAAAATTTGTTTATTCGTATGATAGAATGCAAATCTGAATTAAGCGAGTTCGCCATAAAAAGTGTACCTGAAATCAAAGCAAACTTAGACATCAAACCTTTTGCATTTAAGCCAAATTTAAAACTGTGTGTTTTTACGAAGTCTGCGAATCTTGGTATAATCAGACTCGGTAATGGAACAACCGAATTTAGCCAACGGGAAAGAGGGAGCGATGTAACAGGTACTGATGAAACAAGCAGTGTTGCGTCTTTCAATTTTCCATGAAATACAAAGATTTTAAGTGTTTAATATATTTCTGTGAGTGGAAATGTAATGAATATGTACATTTGGCTGTGAACATGTAAACCTAAGAACATTTAGTGACATATTTATATTAACTTAACAAATACATAATCTTCAGAGTGTTGCATAACCCATCTAAAATTCAACTTGGTTGCCAGAGAGGTGGCATTAATTAAGAGTTATAAAACACACGTTTCAAGTATACATTTTTTCTTTCAGCAGACGAAACTGAAGTTGTTGGTACTGGTTACACGTGTACCTTTGATATTCCTGAGGTGAGAATTAAAACCTAATTAAAACATAATGCTGTGCTATTAATAACCACGTGCCACTGGACGTTTTGGTGAATGTGTGTGACTTTTTCGGTAATTTAAATCTAATTTCACCTGCATACATTCACTTTCAAAATAGATTTTAAAATGAAAAAAATGCATATCGATAAAAACCAAACTCAGAAAAAAAATAATTCACTTTAAAGCCATTTCATCGAAATACAATTTACAATTCTGCATTGAAGGTACCGAACTTAAAACTATAGCCACATTTGTGAAATATCAAGATCGAGATTACCTAATATAAGAAAATAGATTTTTTTCCGCTCATGTTCATTTACAAGTTTTATCGGTTTAAAGTTCTACACATCATCCACAATAAAACGGGATACAGTAAAGCATTTTTTTCAATATAACAACAAAAAGCAACATGATAATTATATGTACATGTTGATATTAGCTTCAGGAAGTTAATTCATAGATCATTTTGATGTTTTACTACTCTTAGGACTGTGTACGGATTGAGCTAGAAAAAGAACTGGAGGAGCTCCGAAAAATTACTAGCGTAGAAAAGAACGAAAAAGAAGTTTTGCAACAAGAATTGGTGGATAAAGAGTCTTTGTTCTCCAGGGAACGAGAAAAATATGTTCTTGAGATGAAAGAACATGAACAGGTACGATATTTGACTTTTTGCAACCCCAATTTTAAATTCAAACATTTTAGATCGGTGGGATTCCGAATCGAGCAAATACATTTATTCAAAGAAAGCAATAGCTTATTTATGATGACTCTTTTAATAACCTTAACTCGCCTATTTTAATTTTAAATATAAGAAAACCAGAACAATAATAGTCCTTCTAAGTAAAAAGGAATAAATTAAGATAAACTAAAGTTAAGCATGATTACAGTAATTCTGTAGGTATATTAAAAGAACAACAAGTTAGTTCTTGTTATAATCACTTAAGTCCGCATGCAAATAACTAGAAATAGCTCCATTCGTTGAGAGGTCTGCTGTCTACGCATCATGAACGACAGAATCGTACATGTACTTCTAGACTAAGTGTAGTCTCTTAAAGGCAACAATCGCAACATCTATGGATATGTCGCAAGCTCTGTTTGATTGGGTCTGTTCCCTTACTCTAACTGATAAGCATTAAAACCCACACATTTAAATGTTACACATCATATATTTTCATATTTAGACGATCATTCTCTTGAAGCAAGAAGTAAGCACTCTAAATGATTCAAACAGAAGTCTAAAGTCGCAGCTGGACAGCCGTAATAAGGAGTTTGATAACATGGAGTCCACGTTCAATGCCAGAGAGGAGCAGGACAACAAGAAGAAGATCAAATCTCTGCAATCACAACTTAAGAATATCAGGCAATTACTGCAGCAGCCCAAATTAGCGTTTTGCAGAAAAAGAAAAAAAATCGTTTTTTCCGATTACAATCAACTTTAGTGATTATTGCTTAATTAAGATTAACATGGTAACAAAGTACACGTAATACGAGTACATATTACGTAATAATAACAACTTTTTATAACATATCTCTCATAAATGCAAACAGAATAAGCAATGTTCAGTGATTACTTACAAGTTACTTTGCATTGTTCTGTAGACGAATACAGCTAACATGATCAATCAGGGGTATCACTAATGATAATTAAAGAACAATTATACTTATTATTTTAAATAATTGAGTATTAGAACATTTCTATTTTAACGTTTTGTTTTCGATCTTTTAGTGAGAACCACGAGAAAGAGTGCAAGAGACTGTCTATCCAGATTCAGGATCTTCATAGTAAGTCTGCACAGAAGACTTACCAATTACCAGGTATGCCATTTCTTTATACTTAGTTCAAAATGTGTGCTGCAGAGCAAAATGCTTTGAGGAAGAATTGCAGTTATTAAAAGCCAGACTGCAGACAAACAGAACCAATTAAACTTTACAAAGATATATAAGTTGCGACTCTACCTTATAGGTCTGTTTTTAAAATTACAGATTTTGCAAAGGAAACCAGGCTTTCTCGTCAAGAGCGTCCTAAGAATTTAATTATCAAAACTGGATCGTATGTGAATCTCTGGGTTACTAAACACATGCAAGTTTTAAAGGAACATCGAACAAACAAGACAACACTGGTAAAGTGGTGTAATAATATCTAATCAGTGCTACAAGAAGTACACAATTATACAGTAAGAACAGTGAGAAATGGTTTGAAAACAGAGCACATTGTATAGTTTAATTGATGAAGAGTATGAACAATTTCTCAATTTCGGTCCAAAACCTAAGGTAAAAGTAATTTAATAAAAATCCAAATTCAATTATCACTAATAATTATTATTTCAAGAATAAGATACTAAGTAATCAAGTTGATGTTGCTGGAATAAAATACATAAATTAGCTCCAAAAGTCAGTTCCAGTGAACGTTATTTCCTATTGTTGAGAACAATGCCAGGACTATCAGGGCCTCTTTCTAAAACATTTGGAATTGAAAAATTGACAGCAATTTAAATAATGAGTTCCAACTTGTTGTTGAATGTCAAGATTTTGGTGTAAGTTATTGATTGTATGGATATCATAAAACACATTTATTATAGATTGGTACCAAATGTTTGTTTAAAACATCTCAAATAGCTTAAGGATCCTTAATATATTGAGTGTATAACTGCAACCGTTAAATTAAAATTATTCACAGTCTAGGAAAGCATTCATACAAACTTGCAAGACTATGATTGATATGACATACAAACAGGCACTCGTGTATTGTGTCAAGCAAACATGCCTACGAAATTTATCATAACTGTTGATTTTATCGCAACATAAACGTGTCAATGATTTAAACGCAATTTTTACTTTTATTTTTATTTCGGCATTTGCTATCTAAAAAGTGGAAGTGCAGAATATTTTATTGAAATTCTTCATCAACCTTGTATGTAGCATCCGTTTAATGTAGCGATTTTACTTTAGTTCAATGTTCTACATTTTATCTATTCATGAGTGTATGCATATTTTGTTTTTCTGGTTTATTTTGGCATATAAAAAATTATTTTTGAAGAGACAGACTTGATTTTTTTTCTCCTTTAAGTTTTAGATCCTCGGGCTTCAGGCTTTGATGTCGGTAAAAAAGTTAAACATATTAAACAGGTACGTAGAAATAATTAATTTATTAACATGTAGTAAAAACGACTACTTAACACTAATTCAGAGCGGCGGTCAGATAGGCACGAAAATATAACTAATATAGAGGTTCTTTACTTGTTTTTCTATTTCGTAAATGACTTTTTAAAATACGCCGATGTTTGTCTATTTGTTACTTGACAATGTTACGTGTACTTTTCTCAAATTCGAATGAATTTCGCATGTTTGCAAAATATTAAGCGTCATAATATTATTATAATCGGATTTAAAATCGTTGTTTTGACATGAACATGCATTGTCAAACAATATTAACTGGCACTTCATTAATTTTCGTAAAGGTCATTGGATAAAAACGGGTATCAGCGAATACACCAAATTACATTTATCCAATTTACACGTCAGTTGAGGCCGGACTTCCGTTTCGAAGTAGATCGTAACGCATACGAAATTTAACGAATACGTTATCAAATGCAAGAGTGCCAGGTCAAATCTGTTGGGCAATATATATAAGGCATGTATGTTAAGTTTATTATTATCCCGGCCGTCAAGCTTATTTATAATAGCTTAGCCATAATAGTCGGAAGCGAGCGCGGTGCGCTATCTCGACCGTCAAGCTGATAAACAATACCATAGCTTTGATAGCTTTATGACCGTAAACATTGTGTATTTTTAAGGACATTTCCAAATTTTGTCGAATGACGAACTTGATTTTACTAATAATTGTGTTTCAAAAATTCATATTTGATAGAAGTAGTAACAAGAAACTAAGAAAACTTATGAATCCACTGAAATCATCATGTTCAAAACATAACGATGAACATGCAAGTGTCAACATACAGGAACTTATATGTATAATATTACTACTTAACGTTTACTGAAAGTAATTGTCAACAACAACAACATCACCACTATAATCATCATCACCTTTATCATTAACAATAACGAATAAAATACTACAATGTACAAAACTACTGAAACTATTAGCCTGGCTACAATATTTTGCAAACAAACTGTAGTACGACCACCATATACCTTTGGTTCTCAATTGCTGCTGCTTTCAATTCTACTTCTGACCAGAGGAGTTAAACACTTGTCTGAGAGACAACAGGTCCACAAAAAAAACTTAAACTGCAATTATGACTGTAATATTTCGCAAGCAAACTATAATACGATAACCTTATACCTTATTAACGTTGGTGCTCAACTGCTGCTGCTTTTAATACTACTTCTGGTCAGATGAGTTAACACACTAGAAAAAAATTAGAATTAAACATGTATTTCGAAAACTAACACGGTCAAATCATGGGCGAAATATGTGATGTTGGCAAAAGTCTCCAGTTAAAGAGCGGTCATGAGAAACTGTACGATCAACTAACTCATCAGCCTTCGAACTTCAACCATGTTAGTTTATGTACTTATTGAACGGACTTAGTATTTGTCCTCGTAGTGTATTATGTGAATTATGCTATCGGTTTCAACACCTTTAATTTTCTTTGCTTTTTTCAAGTATGGTAAACAGCTTTGTACCTGAGTATGTGGCTAAACCTTTCAATTATCAAGCTTGATAAATGTTAGCATGTTTGACATTTATGCATCGTTGCTTTGTGTATTTTATTTTCTCATATATGTAAAATAAATAATTCAATTTGGTAAATATCTGAGAAAATATTAATTCAAAACGTCAAAACGATCTAGGATTCTCTTTAATTAATCTATTCCCAGTTGTTTTATCTACTATAGCAGCAAACACTATGTCTTGAACTGCAAACGTTTTCTGAAAATTCCTTATTTATCTGTATATTGTCATATAACGATTAAAGTACACCCGCTACGTCCATCACGTCCAGACAACATCTACTGCCATTCCACAAAATACTCCCTTTTTTCTCTCTGCCTCTTACACATTGTTTCGTTGGACATATACTTTAACTAAGATCTTGAAAACGACAATGTTACTGTTATTACATGTTAACTATCAACACAAACATTATCTACTCTGTTGCTGATGTTATTGCTGCCGATGTTGTTGATTCATATTTAATTTATTGCTAAGTTAAACATGCTAAAAGCAATACAAAACATCGTTACGCAAATATTGTCTTAAAACGTTGTAATAAATAAAATAATGTTTACAGTAAATTAGTTGTTTCAACTGTTGGACTGTTCAGTTACGCTACTACTCCCTCTACTTGTACTGCTTATATTAATACTTTTGGAAGAAAAGTGTATGCTACTGCTAATTAAACTATTTGAATGCATTTTATCATTTCTACTGCTTTGCTCTTATACATGTAATAACAAACAATAACAACAGCATTTGCTACTTCAAAACTTCCTTTTCTTCGATTAAAATACTCAAAAACTCATATTATTCAACCTCTTAAATTACACTCATATAACAAGCACTGGTACAGCGTCACTAACAATATCAACAGCTTATTGTATTTGTGCTACTGCTTCTGCTTGAGAAACGTAGCAGCAGAATCATATTATATTTCTATCGCATGTGTGTCACAGACATGACAGTCACATGTTACAGGTTTTTAAATAATTTCCGTTTGAAAAAAATAACTGATGTACTAGTACATGATAATACGTGTACATGATTGTAACTTATATCATACCGTCATCGTATCTTTAAGGGATGGACTGGCACTGTGACTGCTGTTGACCCGTCAGGCTATGTCGACGTGAAATGGGATTTTGGCCTATCTGACCGTCGTAAAGCAGGAGCTGGGGGATATTACGAGGTGAAACCGCTGTAAACTGTCACTTGCTACAAAGATTGTTACAAACCTCAACACCCACGAAGTGCATCATTGTTATTACTAATGTGTTATTATTATTTTTAATATTATTTTTATTTTTGAAAAATTGTTCAAAGGGAGAACATACACTTTTGTAATGGGTTTAACTGATCAGACGATCCGTAAGTGCTTCAAATGAAAGCCGCCTTTATCTTGTAAATAAAAACAAGTATATGATACATTCGAAATTTATTTTGATTTATAGAGATAAAATTTCTTGTGTATGTTAAAAGGTGAACTTATCCACTGTCAAGTAACAGCTGCCCTGTACCAAATAGTGGTTACCCTGTTGCAGTCCGCACAATGGCGACCATTTAAGCAACGAAAAGGTATGTGTTATTTTGTTTCCAATTTGTATACATATTATAAGGTATAGACTTGTATACTTGGATCATATAATGAAAAGGATTGTTGATTGATTAAATGATTGCTTCCTTTTATTGCCGGTGTGTCCGTTTGACACTGTAATTGATAAAATTAAATGACCTTATTGGCTATTTCAAAATTGAAGCGAGAGCGACGACTGATTTCGGCTTTTTATTCTATGACAACTTTGTTGTTCTCGTTATATGTGATAATCATTTTAAAGCGCCTCTAATTGCCTATCTTGTGGTACAGTATAACTATTAAACTGATTTTGTTAAGAAATGCGATTTAAACAAATTGTTGTTGATACCCTGTACCGCTCTCGGATTATAAGAGGGTTCCTTGTATAGCCGTTAGATTAGTGTCGAAAAAGATACTCCGTACGGTCTACTTTTCCATGAACACAGCTATCCTGTAGAACTCATTTCTTCTTTTTTGTTTGTCTAATTTGTATGTTGCATATTTTATATCCATAAATGTAATCTTTACCACTGGCCGTTCCTATATGCAGCCGGCAACAATGAAGTTGTGTTTTTGTTGATTGTGCCATGTTTCCGTTACAAATAATCATTTTTAAAGTCAGATTCTCTCTTCCTCTCTTTAAACTATAATCGGCCGTCGAACCAGATGTAAAACGAAAATCTTTAAAATTTATTATAAACTTGATTCTGCGGGATGGCGGGTGTCAACTCAATACATTGAGTTTGCTTTGGCCTACGCCAAGGTTTGTGTGTATGTAGGTTTTTTGAAGACTACTCAGGACTGCTATCCAGATGTGATCAAGGTGAATGACTACTGGCGGGCCAAAGGTCAATTGGTCGGGCGGAACTTCACATATAGTCGCAAAATAAATTATGATTATAATCACTGGTGGAAAACATTCTCGTATTTAGTATTTTTTTATTAACACGACACAAAGTTGTCCAGTGCCCTGGGATAAAAAATATATCTCATACTTTTAAAAATTAAAAATTACAACATTAAGAGTGAAGTCAAACATTTGACTTGTGGCATACCAAGCCTATTTTGAGCAAATAGGCTGCAATTACAGTATGACATTGCAAAAAGGAACTTTACTGTATAGTTGTTACTTGGTGTATCCTCCGGTACTCCATTCCGACGCATCACTATTCTGACGCACCCTTTGTTGTGACCTCGTTTGCGATACTGATATACCGTTTGACATCACTTTCGCTGATTTATTTTCATAATCATCACAGAGATTTCTTTTAGCAAAAATGTGGAAAGTTAGGGATTTAGATGTATTTCTTTGTAATATTTTACACTAAGCTATAAAAAGATTTTTAATAATTCCATTCGCTGTAAATTTTCAAGCATGGTATTTTGGTGAAATAATACAAAAAGAGACACAAAGCAGCTTATATCCCTCGCTCACTTTTTTTAGAACAGTGAAAATCAAGTGCTATTTACGTTTTGTTATCTTTAAATATAGCAACCAATCAAGTGCGTCGTTTCACTGTACTCTCAGTTCAGCCATATTGGATACCCCTTTACTTGTGAAATTGGATATATTTTTGGTTTGAAATGGAATCCAAATTATGTAAAATGCTCTCGGACGATCGGTAAATGCATAATCTTCTCAATAAGATGACACTGAATTATTTCTTTTCCAATTGGTTCCCGTAAGTTATAAACGTCGGTTAGGTGCGTCGAAACTGTTAACTCGAGGATATAAATCACTTTAAATATAATAACTTGGAAATACACACTGTTTATAATTCTATATCCATGAAAGGCCCTTTTGCCTCGTCAGTTGTAACTCGAAATCAGCACCAGAGCCATTTAAATTCTCCGTGATATAGTATTGTGCTGTAAATAACAAGATTCATTAATTTCAACTATACTGTATATGTTCGCTTCATATTATCAACGTTATTGTTAAACACAACACTTCAGGACCTCATATTTCGTAGGTATATTAAATCATTAACATTGCAGATTTTATAGGATTTCAGTTGTGAATCATATTGTTTTTTCTGACTATAATCATACTATAAAAAAGTGTTGGATATAGTTTTACAGGGTAGCTGTTTTCATTGAAAAGTAGACCATACAGGGTATCTTTTTCGACACTTATCCAACGGCTATACAAGGCACCCTCTTTTAATCCAAGGGGCGGTACAGGGTATCAACAACAATTTGTTTGAATCGCATTTTCTTAAAAACAAAATTATAATTGTTCAGTTTAATAGTTATACCACATGTTAGGCAATTAGAGACGCTTCAAATAGATATCATATATTAGAGACCAACAAGTTGTCATAAAATAAAAAGCCGAAATCAGTCGTCGCTCTCGCTTCAATTTTGAAATAGCTAATACATTAATTTATTTTTATAAATAAAAGGGCCAAACAGACACACCGGCAATAAAGCAAGCGATCACTTAATCAATCAACAATTCTTTCCATTATATGATCCAAGTATACAAGTCTATACCTTACAATAATTATATATACAAATTGGAAACAGAATAACACATACATTTTCGTTGCTTAACTGGTCGCTATCTTGCGGACTGCCACAGGGTATCCACTATTTGGTACATGGCAGCTGTTAAATGACAGTGTTATCATGGTTTTAAGAAACACGTGAACTATTGTTTTATTTTCAGATAATGTTATGTTCATACATTATTGGATACGTGTAAAACATTATACATTTGGTGTTATCCAGGAATAAGTATTAAGATAACTTAATTAATATAGATTATTGTTAAATTATAATTTATGAAAGTGTATATGTATTCTCTAAATCAACACAAATGAAGTGTTACTTGGTTTATATTCCTTTCACAGACCCATAATTTGCCACCATACGAATGAAAAGCTACGTCCATTCCCTGTGGAAACTAGGAAAGATCAGTCCCTTCTTTAATCATGAAAATTTGCTATTTCCTTCCTCTGAGAAAACTAGGACCAGATCCGTTCTTATTGTTAGCGTGAAAAGCTCTCGCCATCCCCTTGGTTACTTATGAACATTAGGACAGATGACAGAGGCGATATTGTGAATTGAGGAGAGGTCTCAGCTCTGATGATACCAGAGCTACTTTTATCAGGGACTGCAAGCAAAGAATAGGAAAGTTGAGAAAAATACTTTAAAGCGCTAGATTATTTCGCATCCGCTAAATGTGCTGCCATACATGTAACAAAACAGGATGTTGTCGAATTATGACTTGAAATTTCTCCACCGCGAAATGTGCTGCCATGTTAGCAAAACAGAATGTTGTCGAATTAAAATTTGAAATTAATATGGAACGCGACACTTTGCGAATTATTTAATTTCTTTATGAAATTTGGTATGTTACTTATTGACGATGATTCCAGCATGAATCCGCAAACCGTTTTTCGATTTATCAAATAGTTGTTTAGATATTTACTTTCAAAGATAGCTATAAACGCCAGTTTTCTGCAGTGACGTCAACGACGCGCGACGAACACTTATTCGGGGCTGGCTGAAAATTGGGGTTTCCAATTTCATTTATTTTTTCACAGATAAATTTGCGCTGAAAATACCTTTCCGATGATATAAGATTTAACATAATGTGACCAGTTTTGACAACGTTGTTTACCGTTAAACGCCGTTTTTGCGTAAAAAATGACATCGAGTTTTGCCTTTTTTCTGACGCCTTTTTCAAAATTGTGAAAAATTCTCGAATTTATTTTTTGATTTTTTTGCTTAAAAAGTTTGAAAAAAGCATTTCCAATCGAATTAGCGAATAAAATGTTGGGGTCGCCGACTTCGTTATTGCGCTATGGCCGTTTTCAGCACCCCTCCCCATTTTAAAAACGTGTAATGAAAAGTGACGTTTCTGTAAATTTATGACTTTTTATTCAAGTTCTACAATATTACAGCAACTACAATGACTTAAGGTTATTTACATGTAAGAAGAACGAAATAAATTAAATAAAACATGTTTTACACAGTATGCGCTGCTTTAAGGGCAGGTAAATTCGCAATTTCACAATTTTTTTGTAGTTTTACATTGTTAAGAAACGTTCCCTCTGGTGTTATTTTGTCAGCGTGCCTTACATATGTTGCACGATAATTTTAAATTTATATTTATTTATTAAACTCGGATTTTTGGCTAAATCCTCGTCATAAGGCTAACTGCTATGAGAAACCTCTGGAGATACTGTCCTATCATTTCATTTTGTTTCACGCGGGTCTAATTTTCGCGTAATTCGCACAAGTAAACGTGCGTGAAATGAAAGTGCACTGAAATTAAACCACGTGTTAGATTATCATGAATGCTTCTGAATGCAATATACATGTACATGTAACTGCGCAATTTGATGGCACCGCAATGGCTTATGCGCCGAAAGTCCCAAAATAAAATGCTTCTACAGAAATAAAATAAAAAGAGCAAAAATGTGTATAATTGTCTTTATACATGTAATTGTATTTGCTCCATTTAGCTCGATGATCATAACGACTGACTCGTTATTAAAATTTTGATGCCGCAAATCAAATTTATTGACACACTAGGTATTTTTGGGTTAGATGAAAAACAGTCTTAAACCAATAATTATGTGTAAAATATTTACAACTTATTCATATTACGCGAAATCTCAACATATAATAAGGGAAATAATGCTATGTTCAATTATTGCATCAAAGGAGCTTTTCTTATAATACAAAACAAAAATCATAGGATAACACAGACTGCGTTCCATATTCAAAATTGTTTGCAGTATTGTAAATTTTAATTTATAAATTTCACTTAACGCCTTTTTTTCATATAAACGCGTATATGGAATGGACGAACTGTATGTCCCGAAGGATGCAGATCCTGATCATACAAAATATTAAAAGAGAAATCGATTAGGTCGGATGTGCAAGCTGATCTGTATCTACGCTGTTTGCTAATGCGATAAAGTGGGTAAATATATATTATAGGAAAGGGGGGTTTAACGAATTTTGGATTATTTCTAAATCAAATTTTACAGCAATTTTCTTCGTCTGATGCTGCTTCATTTCGTGGTACAATTCTATGTCGATTGTCGAGACAGTAAAACTCATATTGCGCATAACCACAGACACGGCACATAAGAACGGATTCGCCGGTCTTGAACGTCTTTAGCAATCTATGGCGGATAAGAAATAGACACATACAGGAACCACATGTTGCTTGGTCAATGTATATGTGTCGCAGCAGTTTCCGAGAAAGAACATATAAACAAGAAAACGAGGGACGTATTTATACCTACGCGCCGCGGCCTTCACTGTTGCTGTGTCTTTTCTCACTGTGTGCGATTCTCACTGTCACCAACTTAAGTTCAAGCAACATACCACTTAACAACTTGGCTATTGTTTTTGCAATACTATTTTTGACTCTTTTATGAGAAAACTGTGAACTCTTCTATAATCATAAAAGAATTTAGAATTTGCACAATATAAAGTACAATGTATATGGGTAAATGAAATACAGTTACGACCGCGGTAGTGGAGCATCCCATCATGGAACTGTAAAACTACCTAAGATGCAGGTGAAATCAATGTCAATCATTTGAATTGCAGCTTGCAAGCAAAAAAGATGTAGTATATTAGCAGAAAATAATGGGAACAAATCAAACATACGCACGGCTGGTGGATTATTTGTCATCCCTTTAACATTTAACAAGTCAAAATAAGGCCGTTAGCTAACTAGAATTGATAGATATTCATTTTAAAGATCTGCTGGGGATACGAAATATATTTTTTAAATTTTTTTAGGCGTCACCGCGCACTTATTTAAGCGCTACAGTATTTCTATTACGTGCATAGACTAACGATTTGAACAGTTTTTATCAAATGTCTATAACTTCGCAGAAATCTTGTGCGTTTCTTTAGTAATTAAGAACACTATTAAATAAATTTAGCACGCCTTTGCGAAAATGCTTTGACAATCTAAGAAGAAAACAGCAGAATTTATGAAATTGTAGTAACAACATCGAAATACATGTATTTGATAATTATAAGTGTAACGTCCGAATACAAATAATTGACGTATTATACGCATTTTGGAATGTTCTTTTTTACCCCTAGTAACGTTTTTAAGATATATTTGACAAAGTAACATAAGAGAACTCGATTAGATGTATTTTTATATGATAATTCAATTCAACTTCCTCTTTGGTGTCTTTTGACGAAGTTTTTAATTAATAAACTATTTTTTTTTTCTTAAAATTCCAAAATGACGTAATTTTCAAAACGGGAGAGGGGTAATTAAAATGTTAATAGCACAATAACTAAGTCTGTGACCCCCAAATTTTATTCGCTTAATATTCAATTGGAATTGCTTTTCTCAAACTTTTTAAGCAAAAAAAAATCAAAAATTAAATTCGGGAAATTTTCACAATTTTGTAAAAGTCGACAGAAAAACTGCAAAACTCAACGTCATTTTTAACGCAAAAACGGCGTTCAACGGTACACAACGTTGTCAAAACTGGTCACATTATGTTAAATCTTATATCACCGAAAAGGTATTTTCAGCGCGCCAATTCATCTGTGAAAGAATAAATAAAATCGAAAACCCCAATTTTCAGGCAGCCCCGAAAAAGTGTTCGGCGAGCGTCGTTGACGTCACTGCAGAAAACTGGCGTTGATAGCTAACTTTGAAGGTAAATATCTAAACAACTATTTGATTAATTGAAAAACGGTTTGCGGATTCATGATGGAATTATCGTCAATAAATACCATATCAAATTCCATAAAGAAATTCGAAAATTCGCAAAGTGCCGCATTCCACCTTAAGTGTAATTTAGCCGCTGGCTCTTTACCAGCCGCCCTCACCCCATGCCAACCTTTACTTATACGCCCTTTTTGCGTCTGGGATTCCAGAAGTCGCACTCAGGATAAGAATAGGTGAAAGAATAACATGGCATTGCATTTCTACGGCTGTTTTCTGTTGAACATATTACGCGTACATCGAGCTTTTGATTAGTTTTTTTTTGCATTTTTACTATATAAATTCATGTTGCGTTGAACCGAACAACTGTTAGGTTAATGCACTTCGAATTGTAGGAAAACAGCCTCTCGAACGGGAATCGGGTCTGGAGCGGTTCCTGACCATTATTCAAATTTAAATTACATACTAGAATATGCATTTTTAAATTCCGATTAAACGTTGTAAAATTTTTGCATAATTTAATATAATGGACTAATCAGTGACTAGACACCATGTTTTAAAGAAAAAAAAAAACAAGGGTGTTATAGTATGGGTTGGCAGGGGTGAGGCGGCTGGTAAAGCGCCGGTGAATTTAGCGAATAAATGTGACATAAATAATGAAATAATATTGTTGTTTCTGAAATAAAGAAATGTAAATTCAAAATAAAATAAAATAAAAATGGCTCAACATTAATAAATTAAACATAAATAGTAAAAATTCTTTAATCTTTCGAAACATTTTTGGAAGCGATGGAAGCCGGTCGTAAAGAAAAATCAGAATTTCACAATTTAAACAAAATTGAGCTATATAACAGGAAAATGGGCCATATGGTCTTGTAACAAGGGTAGACGTACATCAGCCGCCACGTCACCTACAACTCCTAATACACATGTAAAGGGATAGAAGAAACCACAATCATAATATACCTTTAAAATTGGGGCCTAGAAATTTATATACAAAATTTCTTTAATAAAAAGATCTTAAGTATAACGTGGTTTCAAGCCGGAGAAAGTTAGAAAGCAAATTGACCCACACGATTTTGTCCAGTCTTGTTAGCGTCCGGTAACGGCCGGATGCGAAAATACCCTTTCGTACAATGTAAAGCCACAAACGGCATCTCAAGCATTAAGTGCACTCCGATTCGCATATTTGCGTTCCAAAGTCCCTATTTGTTGAATATCCATTTTCAATAGACTTCTACATTGCCACGACGTCCTGGGTGACCAATGTTTGGCGCATTTCTTTTTATTAGAATAAATTATGTTTTCCCTTGAGTGAACTTTAAAATAACGCTAAACATGGAATGGTATTAATCTTAAAATGCCGCATTAAAGGTTCCATGTTCACCACCATATGCATACTATCGTTTGGGATGGATCGAATTTATACTGTAAATTTGTGTAAATAATGAGTTGCGCTCAACCTGGGCTAGGCGGCGTGGGCAATAATATGCATGTCTATTACTGCCCTTGAACAGACTCAATGAAACCGAGCCTGCAATAGTTTCGTATTTGTCGTTTTGGTGGCTTTCAAAGTTTTCGTTTGTCTATTGTTAATTATTTGGGAAATATTTTGTTTAGGAACTAAATCGCGGTCACTCTGATATCATTGTGTTTCAAACCTGACTGATACATACATATATGATTATGTGTCATTCCAAAATAAAATTTACAGCTCATATTCTATTCGCTGTATAACTCCACTTAAATAAAGACAATCAATTTTGGAGGATCAGTCGTCTCAAATTAAAATGTCATTTATTTCTATTATTGGAAATCAAGCAGATAATAGTTTAAACTTTATTTGCTTCGGTTAATAGAAATGTGTTACCTCAACCATGAATCAACTAGCGATATCTTTTTCAGTCGAATTATGTACTCTACATTTATGTCGTTTATGCAAACTCAGACAAAAATAACACATGAAATTATTATAGCACTAAACATTGTTTATAAAGACAATGCAACTTAAACATCGGATATATAGCTTCAATTTGCTGTAAGACGTCGTGAAATTAACGTCTTGTACAGAAAAAATATTTCTAAATAAATAACCTAAAATGGAGGTTGAAGGTAAACGTCTGGATGATGATCTCGTGTCAGAACTTTGTCAGCCATGTCAGAAAGGAAACGCGTCTACACAAGCTGATGGATACTGTGATGACTGTGAGGAGTATATGTGCCAGACATGTGTCCAAAGTCACCTGAAAATGAAGTTAGGACACAATCATACGTTTGGAACTGTAGCCGATGGAAGAAGACGATGTTCACAATCAAAGGAAGAAAAGTGTAAGAAACATACAAGGGAAACTATCAAGTATTACTGTCGTGACCATGATAGTGTGGGATGCGGAGACTGCATTGTTGCTTTACATAAAAAATGTGAAACTGAATTCATCAGAGATTTGGCCAAGAACATTGAAGAAAGCTCTGACTTCAAGAAAATTCTTACAGATGTGGACGACTTGCAAAAATTAAAAGCCGAAATAGAAGTTTCTCTTGGAAAGAATAGGAACGACAATACTGAATTCCACGACAAAGCAATTCACGGAATACAAAAAAGCCGAGCTGAAATCATTACTTGGCTGGACAATGCAACAACAAAAATGGAAGCAGAGGAGACGGAAATCTGGAAAGAAAATGAAATTGTATTATCCAAGCTTGATGATTGGATCAACCTAATCAATGATATGATAGATAAAGTTAGGGACGAGATAAACTTTGAAAAGTACACGGGTGAAAACCTGTTTATTCGTATGATAGAATGCAAATCTAAACTAAGCGAATTCGCCACAACAAGGGTACCGGAAATCAAATCAATCATAGACATCAAACCTTTTGCATTTGAGGCAAATCAAAACCTGTGTGTTTTCACGAAGTCGGCAAATCTTGGTATAATCAGACTTGGCAGTGGAACAGCAGAAATGCAAATTTACCAACGGGAACGACAGAGCGATGTTACATGTATAGAAAGAGCAAGCAATGTTGCATCTTCCAATTTACAGGGTAATGAAACCATTCAAAAGTGTTTATATTTAATAGGTGGACATGTACATGTAATGGGTATGTCGATTTGGTTGCGACTTAATCAACTGAAAAACATTTCTTTACAAATTTCAAAATTAACCATACAAATGCTTGGTCTTCTTTAGAGTGTTCGCAAAGCCTTTCTGAAATTAGAACCTAGAGATGGTAGCATTATATTTAAGAGTTATAAGGCATACGTTACACGTAAACATGTATGGCTTTCAGAACACGAAGCTGAAGTTCTTGGGGCTGGTGATACATGCAAGAGTCCTGAGGTAAGAATTGTGATATAACTAAAACATAATGTTGTGATATTATTCACCACGTGGACCCTTTGTTGAGTTTGTGTGACTTTTCCGGTCAATCTAGTTAACTTTTAATTGTTTGCAATTACTTTTAAAATCACATGAATTTTAACAATAAATGGAAAACAATAAAAATACTTATGCATGAGTGATTACATGTATTACTAGAATTTCTTGAATCGATAAAAGAACGTTAGACTTAGACTAATGAATCCCTGTTTTTCATTACATTTTAATCTGATATTAAATAAGTCTGTTTTTTAGTGTTTTTTGGGGGGCCGATTTGATATCGCTCAGACACATTTACAAGTTTTATGACACCAGTCTTTCACAACAAAATGAGAAACACTAATTTTAAACCGTTATATTCGATAATTATAATAACATTAAATAACAGTACAATAATTACACATTGATAAATGCTATTGAAAGTAAATTCCAAACCTTTGATTTTCGGCTATTAGGATCCTGTACGGGTTGAGCTAGAAAAAGAACTTGAACATCTCCGAAAAACTACTAGCGTAGAGAAGAAAGAAAAAGAAATATTGCAGCAGTCCTATGTTACCCTTAAGCAAGAATTGGTGGATAAAGAGTCTCTGCTCTCGCGAGAACGCGAAAAACATGTTCTTGAGATTAAAGAACATGAACAGGTAAGAAACTTTTCGCAACTACCATTTTTAAAGGGAAAAATCTAGATCGCCGGGAGTTGAGAAAATATATTTATTCAAAGAGAACATTAGCTTCTTTATGATTAATAATTTTAACTCGCTTACCTTTATTTTAAAGAAAAAAAACCTAACAAAGTATTGTATCCTAAGGAATAAAGATAAACTCAAATTTAGCATTATGATGATAATACTATAGGTTTTATATAAGAACAGCACGCCAGTGCTCTTTTAAATAAAAGACATGCATACAAAAGTTAATACATTGTGTAACTACAAATAGCTCCATTCGTAAATGGTTATGCTGTCCTCACATCCCAAACCGGACTTAACGTAATATCTGAAAGGCACCAAACATGGCATCTATGACTATGTTTCAAGCTCTGTTAGATTGAGCCTATTCCCTGACTTAGACAGATACATTGTACTGCCAAGGCTTAAGAATGTTACAAATATAATTTCTTGTTTCAGAGGATCGTACTCTTAAATCAAGAAGTAAGCCGTCTAAATGATTTAAACACAAGTCTACAGTTGCACCTGGAAAACCGTAATAAGGAGTTTGATGTCTTGGAGTCCACGTACAAGACCAGGCAGGGGCAGGATCAAAGCAAGATCAAATCTCTGCAATCAGAACTAACGAAAATCAGGCAAGTGTTAATGCAGTCAGGATTATTCATAATGCTGCAGGCAGGGTAAACAAAAGAAAGCAAGCAGAATTTAAGGTTTTATCTAGTATGAGGTCTTCTTGTGCGATTATTGCTAAACTTAGATTATCAAGTACATTTTAATCATACCTTGTCCAGTTATCTCTTACAAACTGCACCTTAACTGCTAAAGCTAATGCATTTAATTTAGTAAATTGAATTTGTACCAGAACTTGATTTGAAACAATTTATGCAAAAACAAACAAACAAAAATTTGTCAAACATCATACAGCGTTGTTTATCTTCTAATACACTGCTTCGATGATCGTATAAGATGAGCATTCTGTAAAGTATGTTTTAAATAGTTTAATAAAATTTTATTTTATGTAATAATGTTTTGTATACGACACGTTCAGTGAGAGTCACGAAAAAGAGTGCAAACGTCTGTCAAGCCAGATTCGTGATCTTCAGCATCAGAGCGAGTCAGCAAAGCCGACTTACCAATTACCAGGTACACTTTTTTAATTTCGAACACTAAATACGTAATACTGAGCAACGTCAATTGTTACTGTATGATTTTAGTTACATGTATTAAATGGCAAAATGCAGCGACATGTATGTTATTAAACTTATCATCTAACACAAATACAAATACTGCGACTTCTCATTTTATGAGTGTTTTTCCAGAGGTTACTGTTTGATTTTGCAAACAATTTTTCTCTTAAAGCGTCTTAATTAGCCATGTAATCGTCTAGGTATTTTATATATAAAAACTGAGTCATATATGAAGCTGCGAATTATCAAAGCATGTAAGTTTTAAAGGAATATCGAAAAAAAAAAGAAATAAAGTCAGCGCTACAGGATATACATGTAATATAAAACAATAAGAAATCGTTACTTTGTAAACCGACCGTCTGGCATATTTTATTGATGAGCATATTTAGATTTCTAAATTTCGGCCAATACTTTCAATAATATAATAAATAAAATTCATGGTCGCTAATTAATCATAAATATTTCGGAAACATGGTTGTTTAATTTATCTTGTACACAATTCTTGAATCAGATTCAAAAGTCAGTTTAAGTTGATTGGCATTTGGAGTATGTCCCAGATTTAAATGAAATGAAATTCTCATTTAATATAATTCTTATGAATTCAGATGATCAGAAGTATATCAGATGAATTCTGTACAACCATATATATCTAGGAAAACATTCTTAAACTTGTAAAGACTATAATCGATACAAGCTGGCATAACAATCCTAGCTATTGTAAGTACAAGATATGTGTAAAGCAAACATGGCTACCATTTTTTTTTAATTTTGACTGCATCCCAAGAGAAAGATTTCAATGAAGAACAAATATAGTGAAATTGTAGAATATTTGATCGAATGTATCATCAGTTCTTTGAAACGATTAGATTTAATTAAGGTTGATGTTCTTCATTTTAACTTTTCTTGGCTGTTTGTGGTTTATGTTTTCTGGTACTGGATTTTTTACATACATGCACATAATAAAATTTTGAGATGAAGAAATGAAAAATTAATGATTCCCAACCCATCTGCTCACATATAATTACATATAACAACACTTGTTTTACGATAATTATACGCATGCATCTCATGTTCAATGCTATAATGACATAAAATCTGTTTTTATATAAAAACACTAACCATTTCCTTTCGAAAAGGTCCGTTATATGTAACAACAAGTAAAGTTGTGATTTATGTTGTTTTCAAAAATTAAATAAAAATAAGTCCATTTTCTTTCTCATTACAGATCCTAGAGCTGCTGGCTTTGATGTCGGTAAAAGAGTACAATGTACTCTCGGACAACCTAACACATTTTATGTGAGACATTAAATATGTATTATAATAAATTATTAATTATACTGATTATGAGCAGCGATTAGATAGACACGCGAATACATATAATATCGCGTGAATTACGCTTTGTAATAATGCCCATATGATTAATTAAACAGAAATACACTGACATATGAACAACCTGTTATAATAGCAAATTACATAGAAGTTCAATTTACTTATACAATTTTGCTGTTCAACTGCTGCTTCTTAACTACTTCTTCTGTTTTCAGTCCAACTCCAACTGTAGATAATTTTCATATCTTTATACTATTTCACTTGAGTGGCCGTTTGCTAATGTTTACATTCTTTTGGAAATATGTCTGCAAATCTGAACAAATTAAAACTTAATTGTGCTATTATATCTTATACCCGCGATACGGTAACACAGTAAATTACATTCTACTTTAATCTGTCGAATGCTATGGAGTACGCTAGGTGACTTGTATGGTCCACATAATTATGCGAATTGTATGGTGAACTCTAGGCGAATGGTACACATATCACGTATCTAGACAAATTGTATGGTATGCAAGGCGACGGTTATGGTGATGCACCTACATTACCAGAATTCTTAAGTTAACGCTAGGGGAATAGTTTGTTGTACATGTACCTATCCGAATGATAAGGTCTATGCTAGGGGATTGGTATGTGTTCGTGTACCAATTTGAATGAAAAGTATAACGATTTACCATTTTGACGTTGCTGCTCAATTACTGCTGCTTTAAGTACTATTTTTAAGGTAAAAAATCACAGCGAATATGTATTTAACGTATTATTACATTTACTCCTGGCATTATTTCTCATAGAATCGGACATTCAATAGTTCTATGACTTCCTATAGCAGTTCTCTACTTCTGTGTTTTCAACTTGAAGCCAAATATATTAGGATTAAACTATGACTTAGTCTGTTTAAGAGCTTTCTGTGTTTTCTATCATGAATATCTTTTATAAATAAATATATGTTTATAGCTGGTCTTACATGTATCTGCAATGGCAACATTCAAACACCTTATACATCTACGCTTTCTGACTCTTACACATCGTATACGCTTATTAGTGTACTTCGAACAAACAGTGTACTGCTTTTGTTTTTAAAGCATAGCAACAAGCGTAATAATTTTTAATTCTATGTGTTGTTACTGTTGTTCCTGATGCTGCTTCTGTCGCTGTTACTTCCTATCGTTAATAAAAAAATTCACAACTTACAATGTTATGCAAACACTGTTTTAAAAAGTTGTAATTCAGTTTCGCTGCTACAATGTATACACTTTACTTGTTTTGCTAATATTTTTACATCTTAAAGTAATGCGTCTGCTAATGCTGATAATACCTATCAAAATACAATTCTATTATTTCTTAGTTGTGTTTTTCGATTTACTACTATAGTAACAGAAACAACAAGAACAATTATTACAATTTATAACAATTTAAGTACTAGAATGACAACAACAGCAACAACAACAGTATCAACAATTTCTACTTCTTCCACCTGAGAATATATAGCAGCAGATTATTATTACATGGATTGCCAATTACAGATATCGCAGCCACGTCAATACATGTAACTATCCCAACAATTTACGTTCGATAAATAAGTTCGATATACAATTTATAAAATTAATAATGATTAAACTTGTACATCTGATATACAATTAGTTTATGACAATACTTGTACATGATTTAATATGTCATCATCATTGTTTTTTTTTTAGGGATGGACTGGAGCTGTGACTGCCGTTGATCCGTCAGGCTATGTCTACGTGAAATGGTATAACGGCCAATCTCAGACTGGATGTTGTTACGCAGGAGCTGGAGGAGTGTACGGGGTGAAACTGCTGTAATCAGAATCTTCTAACAAAGATTGCTATACATCTCAACGCCCATCAAGTGCATCATTGAGCATCCTTGTATTGTATCTGTTTTCATTTGAATTTACTAAAATTACGTCTTTAAAATGAACGTGCATACATTGTGGAAGTGTTAGAGACTTTCAATAAAATTTTAATCCTAGTAGGTCAAACACAATGCTGGACTTCCTGTGTCCTCTGCGTTTTAAACATTTAACATTTGAATATTATACAATGTATATCGTTGAATCTGCATAAAGGTTCCAGAAAATAAGATTTATTTTACTAGTTTTTATCATACGACATATTTGCAAGTTAAGTACTTTAATATAAATGTACTTTCATGTTTATTAAATATAACCGACGACAACGGCAACAACAATGTTGCTCAGACATGTGTTATAATAATTGGAATTTTGTTCGAATGGGGCACCGGAAGTCCGGTAAGTTGACTGGTTTTTTGGATGCAATGTAATCATAATTACTCGTAAATACATATACGCTATACCACCCAAACCAGTCAATTTACCGAATATACCGGTTAAATGGCGGCTGCGCACCCTTTCCAAAATATTAGTACTAGGTCAATATTTTTCAACTTCACTATTTAGAGGTAGTGTTTGCTGAATCCTGGTCCGTTTTGGGACAATATACATGTACCATTTACTTGAATTATACATTTGAAATTGGTATAATTACAGATAATTACATTACTCAAATCTGTTAAATTATTGTTTTCTTTAAAGATAATCTGTTTTTGAATGTTTTATTAATAGTTCATAATTATTAAATACCAAGCTGTCGAGACAATGTTATCATTCAACAGATAACAGGAGAGTTCGTCGGTTAGTGCTTAAATAGATATTCTGTTTATATCTTATAAAAAATACGAGTATACATGAATGAAAACATTCGAAATTTATGTTGATTTATGTAGATAACATCACATGTGTATGTTAAAAGGTGAACTAATCATTATTTTTAGAAATACATTTAATATTGTTAGGTTTTTGTTTCCAAATGGACGTCATGTTCATACTTATTGGATGCTTGTAAAAACATTAATACATTTTGTGTTATCTTGAAAATTTTCCCTGCTGTTGTGTGCTTTTGTAATATGACATATTTGTATGTGTTTCTTCTTGTTGTTTGCTTGTTTGTAAAATGTCTTTTCTGTATATATTGTGTACATATGATCTGCCTCTGGGGGGAAATAAATAATATCTTCCATTCAAAACCCCATAATTTGCCGCCCCTAATGTACAAATGAATAGCTCAGTCATCCCCTGCAAAAACTAGGGACAAGTCAGCTCTTAATTTAAGCATAAATAGCTCCGCCGATCTCCTGCAAAAACTAGAAAACAAATACGCTCCCCAGCCTTCCCCTTCGTAACTATTGAACAGATTCGCTCCTACTGTGAACATAAATCAATGACTCCGTGCTTCCCGGCGAAGCGTAGGAACATATACAAACTGCGATAATCACAAAAAGATCCAACCCTGTCGTGACCATGAACAGATCTAATCCCTCAGAAACCAGGAAGACTCCAATCCCTCGGCAACCAGGGACAGATGCGGTAACAAGGAACATATCTTATCCTGCGGTTACCAGGAAAGGATCCAATCCTCTGCTAACCAGGAACATCCAACTTTCAGGGTACCAGAATGAAATCCAACCTTACGGTGACCAGTCAAAGATCCAACCCTGTGGAAACCAGAAACATGATTCAACCCTGCGATAACCATGAACAGCGAAAACTGTGGTAACTCAAACAGATTAAGCCAGGAGAAAAGCAAACCCTACGGCAACCTTATGTTGACCAGGAATAAAACGCCAACCTTGAGGTAACCAGAAAAAAAATATTATTCTGTATCCTGGTGCAGATCGAACCTAAGGGGACCGGGAAAATTTTCAACCCTGAAGTAACCAGGGTCTGAGCTAACCTTGCGCTAATTAAACAAATCCAAACCTGCGGTTACCATGTACACATCCAACCCTTCGGTAACCAGAAACTGATCCAACCCTGCGGTTACAATGAACACATCAAACCCTGCGGTAACCAGGAATACATCCAAGCCTGCGGTTACCAGAACTAGATCCAGCATTGCAGTCTCCAGGAACACATCCAACCCTTCGGTAACCAGGAACCTGTGGTGACCAGGAACAGACCCAACCATGCGATTACCAGGAACACATCAAACCCTGCGGTTACCAGGAACACATCCCTACCTGCGGTTACCAGGATCAGATCCAACCATTCGGTTACCAGAAACACATCAAATCCTGCGGTGTCCAGGAATATATTTAACCCTGAAGTAAGCAGGAACACATCAAACTCTGCGGTTACCAGGAACACGTCCAATCCTAATTTGCAGAAATTTTAATCGTGGTTAAATGTAAAAATAGTTTAGATCTTGAATACTGTTAAATAGCTGCATTAAAATAAACGACCATATTCAGACAGTATCAAGGAACTGCAAATGGTAAAACCACAAACAAACAAACAACACCATCAACACAAAAAGACAGTCACGTGAAACTATGTTTATATAAACTGTTACAGGAATGGTCATATTGCATAAATGTATGGCGCACGAAAAGGCTCAAAAAGTAAATTGAAGTTGCACCTACAATATAAAATTAACGGTGCACCTGTAAATTTATTCGTTTGACGTATGAATTTACGCGATGGACGTATAAAGGGGTAGATTCCCGAAGGCTCAAAATTGGCCTAAAATTATCTCATTTTTCAAATTGCATTTACATCACTGAAAAATGTGCTTTTTATAATCTATAAAGGTTGTTTTCTTGAAAAAATAAAAACTGAAGATGAACCCATCAACCAAAATAAAAAAATAATTATGTCAGATGCGTCTGAAATTTGAAAATGTTTGCCAAAATGCAAGTTTTTGTTAAATTTTCGTCATATTTTGGTGATTTTCATATTGGGCAAAGGCTTTGACCAAACTAAATAAAAGAATTTTCTTTGTATAATGTGTGCTGAATTCATGGTCAAAATTTGATTTTGGTCGAAAAGTGTGCCCTTATCGAAATCCTCTAAAATCTGCTGTAAAATGGACAAAAATATGAATTTTTGCACATCGTCCTCATTTTTAGCAATTTTGGTGGCCCCTTGTTAAACACCTTTAGCAGTAATCAATGTTAAATTTTAAGATATGAAAAGTAGAACCATTTATGTATTCAATGACTTTCGCTTTTTATACATGTACCCATATTAATGAGAGTCAATCAAAATTTGCCTTACATTTTCCATTTTAAATTTTTGCAGTGTTAACGATATGTTAAAAACTGCAGTGAATGTTTACTCGTTTAAAAATGCTTAAACTGTTTATTTAATTCTGGAAATAAAATTAAGAGCACACAAATAAAAATCAAATAAAAATTAACTAATTTTAATTTTTAAATTTACTATTTTCAGTGAAAACAACTGTTTGAAACAAGGTATGTGATTGGTTGAACATTTTCATATTGCCGGTGCACTTGTAAATTAGCGGTGCATCGGTAATTTATACGTTGGGTGCATAAAATTTATACGGCGGACGTATATTTTTGTAGGTCCTCCGCTTTGTGAAATGGAGGCGCACTGGTTTTTTAATAGGTGCACCTGTAATTTGATCAACCGTCGCGTAAATTTACACGCCCAACGCAAAAATGTTCAGGTACACCGGTAATTTTATACATATGTGCACCTCTATTTTACTTTTGAGCCATATAAATGGGCGTGTTGGCTATTTTGCTGTCAGCAGTTCCGATTAAATGAAAAAGTCGATATCAAATTTAATTTTGTAAAAAACTGTTTGCTGATAAACGATATTTCAATATTACTTGTTTGCCACGTGGTATTCTAGTTACCGTTCACTTACTCTACTTGTAAACATACTCAAAGGAAAGGCCTAGAACTAAAAGAATTGTGTTTGTTATATTGCATAAGTTGTCCGTTTTTTTACATAAACGTAATAATTGACGTTGAGCGCTAAAAGTAATAACCGAAGCTTCGTGTTACGCACTCAACGCACAGAGTATCAAGAACATTCAGTCTTATAGTTGTTAAATGCTTGCAAGTAAACGGTAAAACTGACACTAGTCAAGTGTTTTACTTTCAGCTTAAGTTTTACTACCTGAATCGTTACCTGTACTTTTGTAAACATCGCTTGTTTTATAACAAGAACCTTATTATATTAGTTTCCATGTTATTGGTATACCATACCGGACAAACAGAAAGAAAGACAGACAGACACATACCCACCCAAACATAGGAACAGATGAACGGAAACAAAGAAAACAAATGAATATACAGGCGGAATTCCAATGACAACAAAATGTATGCGGACAACGAGTTAATGAGAGACGGTTCCATTGTTACAAATGATAATTGTCACCGTTAGCTGTCTTAAGTGCTGAAATATGCATAGCAGGAATTGCCACACTTTGAAAACACAGCCCCACAAATGCAAACCAATAAGTATTTAAAAAAACAAAGCATAGTTGGTTTATCAAACGATCGATTTTAAATTTGACACCACAAACAATTAACGAATAAGAGAACCTCAGCGGGGTTGCCGATTTGGAACAGACAGTGACAAAACACTTTCAAACTGTGATGTGAGATTGCTTTTTCGCCGATATCTTTTATTTTCAAAACTGAATGACGAAATTTAATAACTAGGCATGAAACAGACACAATTATCGTTACAGCTCGTATTTCAAAAGTAAACATACGTAAGAGATGCGCCTAATGTAAGTCATTTTCTACTGGACTGCACTGATTATACTTGTAAACAATATGAATGTAATCATTGCTATACCGGAGTATAAACATTCTTCGGTTAATCAAACAAGTTTAATTCAACCCGGAAGCATATAACGAGGTCATGTACAATAACGGATTTAAGCACTCATAATCTTCATGTCGGATGTATATAATCATAGAGAAACATACGGCATATTTAAGCAAAACAGACGTGGTAAGAGAACATCAATCAGTTAATTAATGTAATAAATTTAAATAACACGTTTTGATTGATTATCGACTGTAGACCACTATGGTTACTTTGCTTTCTTTTTCCATAAATCAAAATCGAAACTAGTGACCTATATTATATTTATAGAGATTATAGTACAACTTAACATACAGATTGTTTTATATCTCACTGAGAAGAGAGTTATAGTGACAGTGCAACTGGAGTAGATAAACTAAAATGGAGGTCGCTGGTAAACGTATGGATGATGATGCAGTGTCAGAATTGTGTGAACCATGTCGAGAAGGAAACGTGACGACACAAGCTGACGGATATTGTAATGACTGTGAGGAATACATGTGTCAGGCATGTTTCCAAAGTCACGTGAAAATGAAGCTAGGAAGAAATCACGTTTTAGGGGCTGCGAATGCAGGCCGTAAACAAGGAACACAGTCACAGGCAGAAAAATGTAAGATACATAAAACAGATAATATCAAGTATTACTGTCGTAACCATGATTCCGTTGCATGTGGGGACTGTTTTCTATTTGATCATCGAAAATGTGAACCTGAATTCATCAAAGATTTAGCCAAGAACATTGAAGAAAGCTCTGACTTGAAGAATATTCACAACGAGGTGGAACGTTTGGAAGACTTTAAAGCCGAGATCGAAATATCGCTTGGAAATAATAGGAAAGAAAATAAAGAGTTCCATGACAAAGCAATACATGAAATACAAAAATGTCGGGCTGATATAAACATTTGGCTAAACAAGGTCACGTCGGAGATAGAAGCTGAGGAGACGGAAATCTGGAAAGGAAATGAAAGTATAATGTCTAAACTTGAGGATTGGATCAAAATAATTAGCGACATGATAGATGAGGTTAGAGAAGAAATTAACACCGACAAATATGTGAATGAAAACTTGTTTATACGTGTAATAGAATACAAATCTAAAGTAAGAGAGTTCGTAACAAAGAGAGTACCGGAAATCAAATCAAACTTAGACATCAAACATTTTGCATTTAAGCCAAATCAAAAACTGTTAACAAAGTCGCAGAATCTTGGAATAATTAGAGTCGGCAATGGAAAAACAGAATTGCAAACCAACCGTGAAGAGCATCAGAACAAAAATGCATGTATTGAAGGAGCAAGTAATGGTGTGTCTTCAAATTTACCAGGTAACGCACTAAAGTGTTCATATTTTATGTTAATTGTAAACGTTTCACTGTTAAAAACATAAATATCAAGAAATCAAGTCACGTCCGGCTTGTAATCTAGAACAGTTTTAGAAGTTGATGTTAACATTGCTAAATTTAATTGTTAGTGCGGAAAGCTTTCTTCTTAGTCTTCAATTATACATGTAGCATTTATTGTACATGATTTACATGTAGTATATCTACTTAAAAGAATGTTTTGTTTATTAATTTAACCGCCTTCTTATTTATGATCTGGATAAAGCTTCTTAGGTTGTAAGTTATACACAAATAATTACTCAAATAAATTTATCGTGACATAATCTGAACTTACCTCTTTTTTCGTGTTATATTGTGGCGTAGTTTAAATTTTTCATTTATTTTAAACATCCACAGCTTCATTTAATTTTGCACAAAAGGCAAAGCAAATCATTTCGCGCGGGAATAAATTTGCGTACTAGTACTATTCTGATAATATTAGGTATTTAATGGTTTGCATTTCGCGGGGATTTTCTTTCGCGCACTGTTAAATCACTTGTCAGGCTTTTCATGCACAACATTACTTATAAGAGTACACTATTTTAGTGAGGACTTTCTTATTGTTAAACCTCATGCCCCTATAAACGCACTAAAAGTATATTTTTACAATCACTGTTTATAAATATTATTGATAACTATTTCTCTTAATTCCCTTGCTGTTGAGATGTTTCTAAGTATATACTTAAATGACAGTATGTTTGCAGTGTTAAAATTTTCATTTATTGTCAACTGGCTCTTTCACTTACAGTTGTAGAAGTCAGGCCTCAATTGGACAAGTCAGAGAATTTAGTAACTGCTGCTTTACACTTTCTCATCTTACTTTCCTCATTCCTCATTCCTCGCTTCCCATTGATCGTCAACGATAATTGCCGGATGTCTTTGAGGACCTGAAGCATATAATGTTGGGTCTTGTGAATTGGGTCTGAGGAACAAGTTATACATGTTTTACTTGTGTTTCTTATTTAGGACCTGAAGTTTAACACAAATGCATGTGTTTTGAGGCACAAATTACACTTTTGCAATATTATATCTCTTTGAGAACACGAAGCTGAAGTTGTAAAGGATCCTGTACGTGTTGAGCTAGAAAAAGAACTTGAACAGCTCCGGCTAAAAATCAGCGTAGAGAAGAAAGAAAAAGAAATCTTGCAGCAGGCCTATGATAAGCTTAAGAAAGAATTGGTGGTACAAGAGTCTTTGCTTTCCGGAGTACGAGAAAAATATGTTCTTGAGATAAAAGAACTAGAACAGGTAAGACGAATTTAACCTAATTGATAATCGAGAATCTATACCGGCGGGAAATGTTTCATTGATTTATTTGTTTGAGGTCATTAGCTGAACAATATGTATTAACCTCGTGTACATTAATTTGACACACTGTCAGAAGAAACCGAAAATGTCAGTATTGCATCAAAAGGAATATTAAGGAGATTAATTTCGATTCCGCGTTTAGTAATAGTACACATGTATCCGATAACTCATGTATTTGAATTTAATATAATGCGTTGCAGCACATTAACCCTTTCAAAATCAAATGAAAATAATTACATAGTTCAATTTTCTTAAGGATTGAGCTTACCTCACATCCAGGATGACAGTATCATTCTACCTTGTTAAACGGACCTTCACTGAAATATTTGGTAATTTTGTAAAAAATATGTTGATGAACAGGGATCTCTAAAAGTCACCGAACAGGACAATTATGACTTTTTGTAAATGCTGGATCTGTTTGTTTGAAACCATTAATAATGGGTATTTTTATCTGCCAAAGCGAGTTAAATCGTTTCATATATTTTCATATTTAAGAGGATAGTTCAATTGAAGCAAGAAGTAAGTTTTCTAAAGTCGCAGCTGGACAGCCGTAATACAGAGTTTGTTAAGTTGGAGTCCACGTACAAAGCCAGGCAGGAGCAGGATAACATCAAGATCAAATCTCTACAATCAGAACTGTCGAAAATCAGGCAAGTATTCGACTGAAAGGATAAAAGTCTTGCATTAGACAGGATTAATATTTTGCAGGAGTCAGGACAAACCTATTGCAGATAAGCAGGATGCACGTATAGCAGCCTACAGGAAAAGCGTATTATTGAGGACAGAATAAATGTGTTTTTCAATAAAGTCTATAAGCGGGTTTAATGAATAACTGCTATCATGCAAACTTTCAACAGGTAATCATAAATCGTTCCACGTACAATCTTCTAAGGTTTGTATTTTCCCTCAGAACTTTTAGAAGTGTCAATTAACACTATGCTAAACTTTGTAGCAAAATTGAATTTAAAGGATTGTAAGCAACATGTAGTTAAACGGTTAAAATAACATCTTATGTTTAAATATCTCCTTCATTTTTTAACTTATTATAGTTGAATTCAAACGAAAATATTGAGCAACGTTCGATAATTGAGCGCCTGCCAATCCTGGATTTCTTTCAAAGCATTTTCAGGGGTTATGTTCATTTCCTTAGGTTAACATTTGTAACATGAGTCGTATGAGTTGTACAAATACGTAAACAATATGGACTATTTGAGCGTACAAATAGATTTAAAATTTGAAAATAATTTACCGCTTTGCAATATGGTACATATAAAGTTTTCACATTATTTGTAATTGGATTTATATTTGGTAATTTCGAGTGGACTTTCTTTTGCTGAATGTAAGCCGTCTAGCCTTATCAGAGTCCTTAGTTCGGTTTGCGGTTGTTGTTGTTTTGACATAAACAATAATATCACTACGAGCACTGCACTACTTAAACTTCACAATACAAATATATTCAAAATTTGAAAATAATTCGCCGTTTTGCAATATCACGGTGTATATGAAGCTTCCACATTATTATAAATGAATTTACATTTCAAATTGGTATTTTCGCTTGGACTATCTTGTGCTGGATGTTAGCCGTATAGCCTGATCAGATTCCTTTGTTCGGTTTGCTGTTGTTGTTGTTGTTGTTGTTGTTTTGACATAAACATTAATATCTCTATGAGCAGTGTACTACTCAATCTGTTATGTAATGCTATTTTCTTTGAATTTTGTAAAACAGGTGTTTAAAAATAGTAAAATAGTAATTTCGATGGCAAGAGACTAAGGCACACTAACGGGTACCTTGCAATTATGGACGTAGTGAAATAAACGTTAAAAACGTGCTTTATACTAATCCAATTACACAATATGAATTATGAGTAATATAACTGGAGGTTACAAATGTAACTGTCGAAACAACCGAACTATTATGTTAAAACATTTCCTCTACAGAACTATGTTCAATGTACCGATTATCTTTTTGACGTTGCTGCTCAATTACCGCTGCTTTGAGTCCTATTGATATGGTCATGCTGTTGCTGTTGTATTTCTAAAATACAAAAAATCACAAATAAAAACGTATATAACCTTATTCTTACACTTATTTTTTCTCGTTTCGGGCCCCATTTAAGGGTAACCCCATTTATTTTCCAATTCTTTTACAATTACAATTGCATAACGTTATTATGAAAACATGATCAAAAAAGTAAACATAGTGTAAGTAATCGAATTATTAGACAATACAGATCCATTGTACATTTGTGATTTGCGTTTTGTAAATAGTATTTTTTTGTTTAGTTTAATGCTTGCTTTGTGGCAGGTTTAAATTATTCTTCAGAGTGAAAAATACCAATCTTATATAGAAAATTGCAAACCAATTTATTTAGAACTGTCAGAGATTTTCATTTCTAGCAGTCTTATTAAGTATTTTGCCGAAATTTTTGTCTTTTTTTCCATGTATAAGTGCAACATATTTCTTTGTTTTTAGTTTTTGTCTCAAATATTCTTTGAACAGTAATACCGATGCAGCAGCAGAATATATTCCATCACGTTCGTGTCACAAACCTAAAACACATTCTCATAACAATTGCAAAATAATTTGCGTTCGTAAATGTGTTTGTTTTTAAGGGACGGCCTGGTATTGTGACTGCTGTTGACCCGACAGGATATGCCGACGTACAATTGGATTGGGGCCAATCTCGCCGTTGTAAGGCAGGAGTTGCAGAGTACGATGTGAAGCTGCTGTAAACAGACTCTTGTTGCCACTATTGTTACATACCTCAACACTCAACAAGTGATAACTTGTTGAATTATGTAGTAATTTACTGTGCATCGATGTTTATCTGACATTATAAAACACTTACATGTCGATGTGAAGTGGGATGGCGCAATAATAACTCAGACACTTATTGCGAGGATTTCTTTAAATCTCGACACTCGTCAATTGATGACATTCATTGTGGCTGTGATTATCTGTGCACAAATTGCACGCATATTAATGCCATTTAAAACCTGTCGCCGCATAGCGGGATTACCGCTGATATGGCAGTAATAACTGGAAGCTGGTAACGTGTACAAAAAGTAATGCACTGTGTGATACACAATGAACTGCTGTTAATAACCACTTGTTGCAATGGTGCCGCATAGTGGCATGATGGCTAATATGGCAATAATTACAAGGAGCTAGTATCGTGTACATATACTATCTGATACTGCTGTTAATGGACACTTGTTGCAATAATTAAATATAGACATAATATTGTGAAGTTGCATGTCCGTCCGCCCGTCCGCCCGCCCGCCCGTCCGTCCGTCCGTCCGTCCGTCTGTCTGTCTGTCTGTTACTACATGATTGTCTTAATTGGATTCAGAACTATTACGTTAACAAATCAGTCCGATATATATCTTTTATTTCAATAGAAAATTGCTTACAAATTTATGTTATAGGTCATACCTATTGAATTTGACATTCTTTATAATTATAATTTCCTTTTCGCTAAAATCTTCATTTATTAAGGTTTGTATAGCCTGTATAATTAGTCATAGCCTCATTTTTGATGACAACATCGATTTAACGTTAACTTAGTATTATTAGTTGCATTCAGATTACGGATTATCCAAATAATAATGCGACGTATCAGGTATTCCTCGGTTTAAATAAATGCACTTTTATTTGAAAAAGCACATGGTAGTGGATGTGTATTTTTTGACATCAAGTTCAAATAATAATCGATAAACCAATATTTCTGACAATGTGCATCAATTTTACCGAATTTGATTTCAGTATTTGCTGACAGTATAAATCAATGTCAAATAGTTTTGTTTTTTGACACTAAGTACTCGTACGGAGAAAATAATGTAATCTTAAAAGATCTAACTAAGTTAGATACGTCCCTTTTGCAATCAAATAACTATTCGCCCCTTCAATGTCAATGAACAGATCAACGCTTGTTACGACCATGAATTGAACTGCAAATAAACTGAAAAGTAAAGAATCTGCCTTTTGAAGATCACGAATCACGAACTGTTTGTCCAAAAGCTGTTTATAAACAAATCTGCCACAACTGAAACATGAATAGCACCACTCATCCTCTGCATAAAGAACGATCAGATCCTCCTCTACTATAAACATGATAAACTCCGCTCATCCCTTGCCAAATCAAGGAACAGATCTGCTCCTACCTCAAAAAAGAAAAGGCTAGCTTGCAGAATGAGTAAATGGGACAGATTCGCTCCTGTGCTTCGCCCATCCCCTGCTAGAACAAGGAACATTATGCTCTAACAATATCCCTATTGTGAACATGAATAGTGTGGCCCGTTCATTGAGTAAACAAAGAACAGTTTCGCTCCTACTGTAAATAAAACTAGATCTTCCAATCTCCTGCGAAATCTTATAATCGATCCGATCCGACTGTAAAAATGAAAAACTCCGCATATTTCCTGTGAAAACTAGCATCAGACTCGCTCTTACTATTAACATGAAAAATAGCTCCACCCATCTCCTAAAAAAACAAGTTAACAAATTCATTCCCACCGTAAATAAAAAGACTTCATCTCGTCCCCTGCATAAGCTTGGAGAAGATTCCTTCCACTGAATAGCTCCGTTCATTCTTTGCATAATCTAGGAGTAGACAGTCTACTAGTGTGAACATGAATAGCTCCGCCCTTCCCCTGAAAATCTACTATAAACATAAACAGACTTATGCCTCAACTAGGGACGGATCCACGACTACTGTAAGCATGCCGCCCATCTCATGTGAAATTTTGGTCTTACGAATCCTCTATGTAAACTAGGAGTAAAAATGTTATTGTTAAACTGTAAAGTTTAACATGACGCGCACTATAATTCCCCTCCATAAACTGCGAACAGATTCACTCCCATTGAACAAGTAGAAAGTTTTAAAAATGTGAGGCTCAGATTTTTATCAACGAGATCAATATAAATGTATATCGATAAAATCTTGTTTTGATCGCCAATGCTTCAAAGTGAATATTTCCATATTACAAGGTAATAGAAGTACATGTACATTTAACAATGAAAAAATACTATTCTGGCTGTCGTTAAACATAAAAAATACTTTAATATCTGAAAATATACTAACGCGATATCGATATTTCAAATGCTAGTGTTCCTGTAATAACATTAAATACCATTTAAATTACACGAATTGTGAGTATGTTACTTAAACCCTTTATTCAAAATATCTAATGAACAGCTTACACAATTTCAAAAGAAATTCGATCAATGCTATACATGTATGCTCATATACCCAAATGATACTTTATCGTCTTGTTATCCCCCTTTGCTGTTTTATACCATTTGCAAGGTCGTTTTCAAACACGAATTAACATGTTTAAATGCATGCACTACTTTAACTTTTAATCAATGCAAATTAATCACCAACCACGAAATTATTTTATTTGTATGTATGAATTTAACAAGTGTTTATACAGTACTGTACATTATCACAATGGATTTGTATTAATTCGCAGTTTAGAGAAATCAAAATCGAAACTAGTGTCCTAAATTTGTGTAAACATATTATTTTCCAAATATGAAACGTTTATCAATGGAGCGATTAGTGTAAAATCACATTATTTCAACAAATATATTTCAGTGAGAAAACCTAATAGAAAATGGAAATTGTTGGAAAACGCTTAGACGATGATACCGTGTCTCAACTTTGTGAACCATGCCAGGAAGGAAACGTGTCAACACAAGCTGACGGATACTGTATTGACTGTAAGGAGTATATGTGCCAGGCATGTTTTCAAAATCACGTGAAAATGAAGGTATTGAAAAATCACGTGTTAGGAGCTGTTGATGCAGGGCGAAATCTAGGAACAAAGTCACAGGTAGAAAAATGTAAGAAACATCAAACAGAAAATATCAAGTATTACTGCTGCAACCATGATTTAGTCGGATGTGGGGACTGTATTGTTTCTTACCATCAAAAATGCGAAACTAAATTCATAACAGATTTAGCAAAGAACTTTGAAGATAGTTCTGACTTTAAGAATATTTTAAAAGAGGTGGACAATTTGAAAGAACTAAAAACCGAAGTCGAAGTATCTCTCGAAAGAAATAGAAAAGACAATACAGAATGGCATGACAAAGCAATACAAGAAATACAACAAAATCGGGCTAAGATCAACACTTGGATAGAAAACGTTACGTCAAAGGTAGAAGCAGAGGAGATGGAAATATGGAAAGAAAATAAAACGGTACTGTCCAAGCTTGAGGATTGGATAAAAATAATCAGTGACATGATTAATAAGGTTAGAGATGAAATAAGCATTGAAAAGTACAAGGGTGAAAACTTGTTTATCCGTGTGATTGAATGCAAATCTGAAATAAGCGAGTTCGCCATGAAAAGTGTGCCTGAAATCAAATCAAGTTTAGAAATTCAATCTTTTACATTTGAACCAAATCAAAACCTGCTCGTACTTACAAAGTCAGCAAATCTTGGATTGATCAAAGTCGATGGCAAAAATGCATCTTCCAATTCATGTACAGGTAGCGTACTATTTTGTTTATAATCTGTGCAAATGAAAGAGCTTTAAACTCATATGGTTGCGAACATAAGGGTCCGGAAAGGTGTTTCGGCTGTGTGGCCCTTTTAGAACTAAACTTATTTCTGATATTATCTGATATTATATAAACCAACAAAGGCATGGAGCGTAACAATTCGAAATTTTTCAAACGTATATCTATATTTTGGACAAAATATATTTTGTCACTTGGAGCTCCTATCATGAGTCACGTGACCACGTGCGACAGGCGAGTCATAATGACCCTTCTTATTGGTTAAGAAAGTTGAGTCAAGAAAGTCTTAAACAGATGAAATGCTCTATATACAAAATCAGGTGATTCATGATGGCAGGTACTTATGACATGTGTGCATCATTTGAGAATTTCGATAAACACTATAGGGATTATGTAATGTTTCGGAATAGATTTTTGGTAAGCAAAACGTTTTTGTGCAGGCTATTTCCCCCTTTTTTTCCATTGGTGTCCGTATTCACAATTTAGCACCTGAAAAACGCTGTTGCGACGTCTTGATGGACTAAAAAAGTTCAGTTTGTGAGTCAATCCAATGAGTAATAATATTTTATGAAAAAAAAAAGGTTTGGAGTTGACACACGATGTTGATGTTTACTCTTAATTGAAAGAGGTGTATAGTGCAAATACAAATAGTAAATTATTTTCTATCCAAAAAGGCACACCGCTCCATATAAACACTGTCCCTGTCCCTGGCAAAAGAAGTCCTAAACAACACAATTATAGATTGAGATATTGAAATGAGAACTATCTTTCTCTGTAGGAAACTATTTTTAATACATGGAAATTTATCTCTTTCAGGACCTCAAGCTGAAAATGTAACAGCTGGTCAGAAAGGTACAGATAGGAGTTCTGAGGTGAGAAAATATCACAGTTAACATAGGTAACATATAACGTATAATCTTTTACGTTATGTTTGTCAATTATCATTTCAGATGAAATGTGATTTACCGACATAGTGTTTCATGTAACAATCTGAACACAAGTCATTTAAATGTATTTAATTGATTGCAATAGATGAAAAGGGAACTTTGAAAGCCACCGAACACGACAAATATGAAAATACTGCAGGCTCGGTTTGATTGAGCCTGTTCATGGGCAGTAATGGGAATGCTTATTTCTGCCCACGCCGCCTAGCCCCGGGTTGAGCGCAACTCAGTAATTACACCATTAAATAGTACAATTTCGATCCATCCCAAACGATGGTATGCATATGGCGGTGAACATGGAGTAATTTCTACAATAATTATGCATTTTCAGTCTGTAAAGTAAAATTCATGTTTCAGTTTGATTACGATATATACAACATAAGCGTTTCGTCTAAACAATACAACTAAAGAAGGACATTTTATTTGTATGGATATTTGGTTCTGAAGGCTAAAGATTTTAAGTTAAATGAGTTCATACCATAATTACGTGTAGAGCCAAGAAATGCCTTAGCACGTGTTAATACATGTAGCAAAATATTTAAACGGATCTCATGTTTGAAATCTGTATGATATACTGAAACGGGATCTTTTGAAATGATTTCAAATTAATACAATACACAGATTTTGATGAAATGGAGCATGGTTTTACAATAATCAGTTTCAAAATGGACGCAATTAACGAAAGTGTGAACCCGATGGGTTACCGCATTGGAACGGTCAGTGGCAAAATAATTTGCCACTGGGGGTTTAAACCAGGTTCTAGGGTGCACAATCCTAACACTTGCTAAATAATTTGCCACTGGGGGTTTAAACTAAGTTCTAGGGTGCACCAACCTCACACTTGCACCAAACCTCACAGGTGTTCGTATCACAAAACAAGTACAAGTCTTCTTGGTGAAACTCCAACCCACCCTTCGGCTCAACAATGTTGCATGCAAAAGCACACAAACATATAAAGTATAAGAAGCTAATACCATTGCAAAGCCAAAGGGCGGGTAATGATATTAGCACATGGAGTAAAATCAGCGAGAACACGATGACAGGGATAAAAGAAACGGATCGAGCTTCTAGGGTCTTTTAAGAAAATATTTTTTTCTATAAATCGTCATAAACCAATAAACCCCTGCCACAGTCGTGCAACCAAAAAGGTAAAACATTTTTGCATACGTTGTTGAATTTTGTTGTTACTGCGCAATATTGTTTGTCCTACATGTATTATTCAAAACGTCGTAACTTATACTTATTTATTTATAATTTTTATCAGAACATAAGTTATTGTGTGTGCATGCAAATTGTCATTGTGTCTTCAATTTAAAATTCACTAATGCAAAAGCTTTATCTGAAAAAAAAAAACAACAACATGTAACTGTTCTGAAACCCACTTTTCTACACGACAAACTAAGTTAAAACAATAAAGACATATGCACAATTTTTTAAAACAGAAGTTGTAATAATCACACACAATAAGACGAGATGCAAAAACAACATACTATTAAAAAGTTTGTATGAGCACAAATAAAATGTTTGTAAGCACCACAAAGAAAACATATGATAATTAGTTTTGTAATATGACACTTTATAATACGTTTTCTCTTACTATTATTACATGTAGGATCCTGTGCATGATGAGCTGGAGAAAGAACTTGAACAAATCCGGCTAACAACCATCTTAGAGAAAGAAAAGCAAGAACGGTTGCAGCAGTCTTATAACACATTAAAGAAAGAATTCGAGGATCAAGTTTCTTTGCTTTCCAGAGAAAGAGAACAATATATTCGTGAAAGAGAACAATCTAATCTTGTGACGAAAGATCGAGAACAGGTAAAACATTTGAAGATTATTTCTTTGATACTACTTTTAAACCTGTGTTCTTAATGACAGTGCGCGAGAAAACAGACCAAGGCTTACTTTGATAGTTTAACCGTTTAAATCTCGTAAAAATCTGATCTATGTACAGAATCTGATCTATGTTAGAAAACACATAGAACCAAAGCTAGTGTATCAGGCTTTACAAATAAGAGATACGTTTTGACAATATAAAACATAATAATATTAACATTTACGATTTATTTACATTAATCTACGAAACTGTTATTTAACATATTTGATAGGCGCCTACTGATATTAATATTGGCACCCATATAGTATCATGCAAGATAAATTTCATATTTCAGATGATCATTCACTTGCAGCAAGAGATTAAGTCTCTTAAGTCACAGCTAGACAGCCGAATAAAGGAAAATGAAACACTGTTGTCCAAGTCCAGGGCCAAACAGGAGAAGGACCAAAACACGATCCAATCTCTGCAATCTAAACTTAAGAAAATAAGGCATGTATTTTAGCAGACTAAATATTTGTTTTCCCGTGAGAAACTCAAGCACGTTAAGTGCTTAACTTACATCAAAAAGTAAATATTCACAGTCATCCCGACAACCGATATGCCTTTTCCAGCCATAACTTTCTCATCGAATTAAGAAAAGTTTAATCTAAACTTTATAAATTGCTTTTTTTAAAGAATTGTTTGCATCGCTTCTGTTAATTATATACCCTTTCTTATACTTTTGGTATCTCCTTACCAATTAATAATATTTTGTATTTTCATAGAAAGGCATCCAAACATAAAATTCATCGGTAAACGTTATCACTAATCCTTCTTATTATTATTTACTAATATTATCAAGAAGATGCATTTTGTATTTTCAAGAAATGTGTTTGCTCATTCGATAGAGTCATACATTTATCACAACCATCGTGTGTTGTATTTGAGCACAATGTTAATATATCTAATTCTTATGCAAATAATAGTTAGATAATGACTTTCAAAAAATGTAATGATATGTTTACAATAATATTTTCTAGTTTTTATGTTGCACTTATTTTGCGGATAATCAGCGAGAGTCACGAAACAGAGTGTAAAACCCTGTCTAGCCACATTCGCGAACTTCAGCGTCAGAGGGAGTCTGCAGAGAGGACATATGAGTTACCAGGTATACTTATCTTTTTGTGATTAACAGAAAATATTAATCATGTTAATTGTAGAAGTTAGCCAAGCACAGTTTTACGGTAGATTTTTAGACGTAGAAGCAAATCTACTGCATTTAGCTGTAGACACACAAACAGAATTAAATTTGACAAAGAAGCCAGTGTTTTTGCGTCACAATTATCGGTTATCATATAGAACTCTGTACTAGAACTCTAAAGAGGTGTCTACTGAACAGTATTTCATTTGAAGATATATGAAAAACATGCTTGCATCACCAATTTAATATGTAAATCTTGATTTAGTCTCGATTTGATGCTACGCTGCGCGAGCAGTATTATTCATTTTAATTATTGCTCATGAACGGGCTCAATCAAACCGAGCCTGCACGATTGTTATATTTGACGTGTTCAGTGGCTTTCAAAAGTTATAAGTATCTCTTTCACAGTAGCGTCTTTGTGTATTGTGGCGGTCGAAAGTAACGTAACGTGCATTCAATACACGCTGTTAACAGAAGGCCGTTGAGCGCGATACTTATGTTTGTGTAAACATTAAGTTGCACTCCACACTGGAATAAGCGACATGAGCACTCCCATTGCCACTCATGAACAGGCTCATTTAAAGCGAGCCATTTGTCGTGTTCGGCTGCAGTTAATGTTTCTTGGATAGAGTAAAACAGTTCTTGGAAGGCTCTACTTTGCATAAATCCCCTCTTCTTTGAGTAGACGTTTTGGTAACGTTACAGAGTCGAACAAGAAGCTGTGTTCGGAAAACACATATGCCCCCGGTAGCGAAGTTTGTAACGATACAAATTTTAAATGATAGCACAGTGTTAAAACTGCAACTAAAATCACAAGTTAGTTCTAGATAATGAAAATAACCGTCTGGTGCCAGAACCTGTACATGAAAAGAATTTATCATAACAAGAGCCAGTCGGAAACGACTGCATGCTCAACTATTTGAAGTCAGACATATTTAAGCACATTTAAAACTGGGCTTCATTTAAACTGGGGAGTGATTCAGGAGTTTATGACACCCAACACACATACATGAAGAAAAGTTTCTTAATCCAAGTTAGGAAATCAATAAATTACAGTTACTTTATTATAATTGTAGTTTTTTTAGAGGGTTTACACAACCCAGTCCATACACCCCTGATCCCACACCCATCAACCCACTATCCCTGCCCATCTATAGTGATGTGGTGAGGTGTGGTGTAGTATAGTAAGGTATGGTATGCTGGTTGCTGTTGTTGGTGGTGTGGGTGTTGTTGCTGTTGTTGGTATTGTTGTTGGTGTTGGTAATGTTAGTTTTGTTGTTGGTGTAGTTGTCAGTGTTGTTGTTGGTGTTGTCAGTTGTTGGTGTTGTTGATGTTATTGTTGTTGGTTGTTGGTGTTGTTAATGCTATTCTTGTTGGTGGTGGTGTTGTTGTTGGTGGTGTTGTTGACGGTGTTGTTTTGTTGGTGGTGTTGTTGACGGAGTTGTTGGTAGTGTTGTTGACGGTGTTGTTGGTGGTGTTGTTGACGGTGTTGTTGGTGGTGTTGTTGACATTGTTGTTGACAGTATTATTGTTGGTGGTGTAGTGGGGTGGTGGTGGTGTGGTGTGAGATGGGGTGGTGTGGTGGGGGTGGGGTGGTGGTGGTGTGGTGGTGGTGGGTGTAGTGTGGTGTGGTGTGGTGTGGTGTGGTGTGGTGTGGTGTGGTGTGGTATGGTATGGTATGGTGTGGTGTGGTGTGGTGTGGTGTGGTGTGGTGTGGTGTGGTGTGGTGTGGTGTGGTGTGGTATAGTATAGTATAGTATAGTATAGTATAGTATAGTATAGTATAGTATAGTATAGTATAGTATAGTATAGTATAGTATAGTATAGTATAGTATAGTAACCACTAGGCACTTTCACCAAAGTATGTTAAGTACATCTGTTTTAAACCTTTTCTATAGATTACCTTAGAAAAACACTAACATTAAAACTTTAACCATTATTTCTAAGTCTTAATTCTAATTTCTAAGCGAAAAAGGGCAAAAATCAAATAAAACAAGTTAACCATTTATATCCAAGTATAAAATGGGGAGATTATCCCAGAAAAAAGGTAGCCAGACTTATGTAACTTGTAAGGGTCATCATCTGTGCACTGTTAAGTATGTGTGTAAATGCCAGATCTCTTTGTGGATATTGCGAAATATCCAACATGCCGAAATAAGTTAACCATTTTCTAAGTACAAAAAGGGGAGATAACACCAGAAATAAGGTACCCAGAGTTATGTAACTTGTCAGGGTCATGACCTGTGAACTGTTAAGTAAGTGTGTAAACTTTCATGCCAATGCTCTCGTAGAAATTCAGAAAGATCCAACTTGCCGAAAAATGTTAACCGGACGGACGTACGTCCGGACGGACGGACGGACGGAAGGACGGACGGACGGTTCTATCACTAGATGCCGGGGGCATAAAAACGAACACGACAAAATCCAATTTATTAAACGAGGTACTCTTCTTCGTACTAAAATCTTGGGGAAACATATTGAATTTCATGAAAACAGATACACAATTCCTATCTGAAATATGCCGAATAATGTTAGATTTAGTAGGTTTTAATTCATCGTAAGGTAAATAG